>CAUYSK010114907.1:0-117546 GCA_963575035.1 Avahi laniger
TGAAACTAAAACTGCTCTAAAAAAATATAAAGTCTTAAAAAAAAATCCCATTGGTGTTCAGGAAAGAATTTGAGAGGATGAAAGGGCTTTGCCATCGGCACTGGAACTGCAGAACAGAGGGGTTCCTTATCCTGTCTGCTCGCAAAGCTGCAGGAAGAATAGATGTGGACACAGGCGCTGGAAGAAAACCAAGTTCTGGGGCCACCCTTACCAGTGCGGGTGGTGCTCACAGAAGACGTTGTTTTTCCTGCTTCACTGGGCTTCAGGAAGCAATCAATGAACAGTTTCAGGCAGTATCAAATCGCCGCCTCGAGTGCTTGTAGGGCTTTAAAAATAGGACAATCAGGGGAAATCGTGTGATCTTTCTATCTGCTAAGCTTCATGGTGGGAATGGCGCCCCATGTGCTGTTCACCAGTGCCATCCACCCCCCACCCTCACTGGCAAATTCATTTATTCCTCATTAAACAAGTGTTCATTGAGCACCTACCAAACACCAGACCCTATTCCAGTAGTGAACAAAGAGACAAAAATCCTACTGCTATAGAGCTTACATTTTATTGTCTGAAAATTTTAAAAGATGCGTGAATGAGACAGTGTAGATACAAAATGTTGGGGAAAAGGGTTAGGAGGTGAGCATGAGTGGGGAAGGAGTACGATTGTAGTTAGCATTGGCAGGTCTGCAAGACCTAAGGAAGTGATCACAAGTGTCACCTGTCATGGAAGGGCCACTGGGGCCAAGCACTGGGCTGAGCACCCTTCACCAGATCATATTATGCTCACGATAACCAGGTGAGAAAGGCCATATTGGTATGCCTGCTTTACAGATGAGGTAAGCAACATTCAGAGAAGTTACATAACTCGTCCTGGGACACACAGAAAGTAGTGAAATTCAAATCCCAGGATCCTAACCACTGTGCTGCATTACCTCCTTGGAGTGGGCAAAGGGAAAGGCATTCAAGCCACCTAAGGCCATTTTGGCTCCCGTGGGAACCTCAGGACAGCTGCTAGGGACGTTGCCAACACCCACCCCCACATCCCAACACACACACACTTTTCCCCTATACCTACCTGGTTTTGCATTTTTTGTCTAAGGGTTTAATTTTGTTTGATGTATGTGAGTTCTCATTGCTAAATGTTTAGAAGGAGGAGAATTGAAAAAACATAGTCAACTGGTCCCATGTAATACTTGGGCCAATGAAAGCCTTGTTGCTTCTCAGCACAGCACGGTAATCAATGTGCTTAATATTGACCCAGAGTTCACCATAAAATGTCAGATTACATTTAATAGCTCTGTTTAAGATGGGTCAGAATAGAGTAACATATTTTTAAAAGATTTTCAACCAAAATGGCTATTTGCTTTAAGTGGCATATACCACACTTACATAAAGAATTCACTTATCTAAGATGCTGAAATAGGCTATCATTTTGTGTAACTATCCACTTTATATCTGAACATTTACACCTATGTACACACATTTATATGCAAATATATATATCATTTTTCAATCTTTCTTTGAAATAAAATACATAAACCATTAGAAAGTCCAATCTTTATTTAAAATTGTTGAGATTAAACTTGTTTTCTTTTAAAAGCACATTTGTTTTCTAATAATGTGAATCAACCTAATTTGTTTTTAAGAAAGCAGTAAATTCTTAGTAAACAAAGATGAAGCAGGAAAGATTTTTCTTCAGAAGCTCCTTCAACATTCTTCCTACGAAAATATCGGACTGGAGTACCTCTCCTCTCCCAATGTCTCCCCTTATTCCATATGTGAGCATATTGTTAAATACCAATTTTATTTATTTTTTAAATTTATGTCTTTTTTTATTAGAGAGTCCAAATATTTTTCCCATTTTTACTATGATTTTTGTTTTCCTATTATGGAGTTTTGAAAGTTCTTTTTTGTTTGTTTTTTATTTCATAATATTAAGGGGGTGCAAGTGTTTTAGTTACATGGGTGAATTGCATAATGCTGAAGTCAGGGCTTTTAATGCGTCCAACAACAGAACAGGGTGCATTGTACCTGATAGGTATGTTTTCATCCCTCACCCTCTTCGTACTCTTCCTCCCTTCTTCGTTTCCAATGTCCTTTATACCACTTTATGATCATGTGCACTTATTGTTTAGTTCCCACTTATTAGTAAGAGCATGTGGTGTTTGTTTTTCTATTCCTGAGATACTTCACTTAGGATAATGTTCTCCAATTCTATTCAAGTTGCTGCAAATGACATTATTTTATTTCTTTTTATAGCTGAATAGTACTCCATGGTTTATATGTACCACATTGTGTTTATCCACTCATTAATTGATGAGCACTTAGGTTGATCAACTTTATCTGTTAATACATTTCAGGGCTATTTTTATGCATGTAATCTCAACCTATATTTCAGATAACTGAAAGAAGTGCAGGAAACTCCTAGTTGTGCCTTGTCCCCCCACCACCAATTCATGTCTTTTGCCAGTACTTGATTCATTCCCTTGATTGAAGCCTCCTCCTCTCCAGCATAAATTTATAAAGCACATACACTCCTGGTAGAGATGAAACATCAGTTGCTTCAACAGGAAAACATGTTCCAGTTCATTTCTTGTCACAGAAAGGATTGTGACAATAGGTTGTCCCTGTGCATCATGGCATCCCAAGGTCTAGCACATGGCAAAACTCAAACTTCTGAAGGATTACTAGCCCAAAAGGGTGGGAGAGAGCTTGAAGCTCTTGAGAGTAACACACTAGGAGTGGGCCCGGTTCATCCACTCTGACTCAGCTTCTCCAAGTTGTCTGGGAAGCACCCCTCTTGCTCTCTTCCACACTCTTCCTAGGATAGCTCTGGCCTTCTGGCCTGCTTTGTCATTTGCCTAAAAAAAAAAAAAAAACTAGGTTGAATCACATTATTAGAAAATAAATATGCCTTTAAACATCACCATTTTTCTGCCAGTTACTTACCCTTTTCGGAACAACAGCCAACACTCACCGAGTTCTCGCTATGGGACACGTACCTTCCAGCATTCTGATCCTGTCAAATCCTCCCCAAAGCTCTCTATAGCATCATCATCCTTGTTTTACAGAGGAGGAGATGGAGACCTGAGTTCTGGCCATGAGTAAGTGACGTAGGTGGGCCAGACTCAGATCTAAATGGCTCCAGGCTCTTCACCCCTCCTCACCCTGTCCCTCAGATGGTCTGACTTCATTTGGGTTTGCCCTCTTAGGGCAACTCGGGACTTTATATTTGCCTTCTTAAATAGAATTATTATGTGCATTGGTTACTTTGCTGTGCTATGATACACTGATACTTTCATTGGCCCAAGTACTACATGGGGCCAGTCAATTATTTGCAAAGTTAGATTCTTTCAATCCTCATCCCTCCTTTTTTCTCATTTCTCTGTTGTGTACCAGGCTGTCAGAAGTCCCTCTGAATTGCCGTCAGTTCACTACTTTGGACATCCGTAGTCCCTCTTAATTGTTTTCCTATAATCTGTTAGGGTGCTGGAAATCACAGAATCATGCTTCTTAAAATTGTGTGTAAATTGAAAGTAAAGAGACTCTGGATCAAGTTGTCAGGCTTCACTACAAATAAAACATACATGAAATTTGTAGCATCCTTTGAAACTCAAAGTTTTGGTTACTTTAAATTTAGAATCACAACCTATAAAAGTAGAAATTGGTTTTAAGAAATTACATATTTTTTTTTAAATGGGCATCACCTTAACAGGTGGGAGGTGATATCTCATTGTGTTTTGATTTTCATTTCCCTGATGATTAGTGATGTTGAACATCTTTTCATACACTTGTTGGTCATTTCTATGTCTCTTTTAGAGAAATGTCCATTCAAGGTCTTTACCCATTTTGAATCTAGTTATTTGGAGTTTTTTTGTTGAGTTATACGAGTTCCTTATGTATTTTGGATATTGATTCCTTATCTACAAAAAAGAGTGGATATTCTAGGCATAGAATTCATCTTATGCAAAGGAAAATTAAGGCTCATAGAGATTAAATGAACAGGCTAAGGGCCATGTAGATTTATGACAACAGAACCAGGACTATAATGGTGTTCTTCCTGAATCCAAAGCCCTTGTCCTCCTCATTAACTTCTCTCCTTTCTGCTTCTCTGCATGGAGTGTGTGGCTGAGATCAAAGATAGATGTTAATTTCTCACTTAAATCACACTTTGAAACCTGAGGTTCCTAAAGGAAATGAGATGGCTGTGCCACTTCCAGACTGTCCCAAGGATCAGACAAGTTTCTTACCATAAAGTGGCAGAGATTGGCAAGCAGAGTTTTAGTATGAAACAATGGTAAAATCAAAAGAATTGAAAGAGGTATTTCTACACCAAAGTTCATAGCAGCATTATTCACAACAGCTAAATGATGGAAACAATCCAGATGTTCACTGATGGATGAATAGATAAACAAAATGTGGTATATACATACAATAAAATACTATTCGACCATAAAAAGGAATGAAATTATGACACTTGCTGCAATGTGGATGAACCTTGAGGACGTTATGCTAAGTGAAATAAGCCAGTCACAAAAAGACAAATACTGTATGATTCTACTTATATAAGGTACTTAGAGTAGTCAAACTCATAGAGACAGAAAGCAGAATGGTGGTTTCCAGGGTTTGAGAGGGAAAGAGAAGGAATAGTCATTGTTCAATGGGTACAGAGTTTTGGTTTGGAATAATAAAAAAGTTCTGGAGATGGATGGTAGTGATGATTGCACAACAATTTGAAGTGTACTTTATGCCATTGGATGCACATTTAAACATGGTAAAAATGGTAAATTAAGTGTTATGTTTTTTACCACAATAAAAAATATTTAATCAGCCAAAAAGAGAATATAATGACACTTTTTGAATGCTAAGTCCCATCCCGTTTCATCCTCACAATAATCTCAAGAAGTAGATCCTACTATAGCCCTCAATTTTGAGATGAGAACACTAGGATGAAAAAGGTTGAGAAACCAACACATGTCCACACAGCTGGTAAGGGATAGAACCAGAATTTGAACCCAGGCAGTCTGGCTTCTGAGTTTATGCTACACTTGGCAAAGCAAACTACCATTCCAGATTCTAAAGAGAACCTTGGGCAGTGGGCAGCTGGGTATATTTCCTGGGCCCTACCTGAGATCCTGCAGGAGGCAGGCTTACAACCATTAGTCCAAGCTGCCCAGGTTGTCAGTACCTGAACCTGCAGAAGGAATGCAGCCCTTGAAGCTATTGCCATACTTCTCTAAGAGGCAGGGTTTGGGATTTGTCTCCTGATCTGAATGCCTTCCCAGAGCCTCATAAATATTCCAGATGTGGGCAATCCAGCTGAAGTCCATCAACAAGAAGGCCGTGTGGGTGAAATGCTACTTCCTTGGCTTCTGCTATTGCTTGGCACAGAAGAACTTGGGAAGTTTCCTGGTGGTGGCTGATTTTTGGTTGTTTTTTTCTTCCTTTCATTATTCTGTTTGATGGGGTGGTAGAGGGAGAAGGAAGAATACATATTATGGTGAGACTTTTTTCCCATTAGAATTTATTTTTTTTCTACTTTTTCTGATCTTTCTTCTATTTGCTGCCACCTACACACTCCCAACCACACAGGAAGACAACTGGTGAGATTATGTTTGGAGTTAAAAGGGTTCTGATTATGCTACTATTCATGGAGAGGAATTTGCAAATGAGAGTTGGTACCAAGAGCCAAGTGAAAAGCCACCTCATCAACACCTCTTCCTTCTTTCCTTTCTCCTTATCCTCATCAGAGTTGGCTGCAGCCCCCAGGTCCTACAGATGCAAGATAGTTGACTGTCTTGTCACCATTCATGGTCATATCACAGTCAGTTGCAATTTGTGTTGGAAGGAGCTTCTCACTAGAAATAGTTGAAGCATGTAAGTTTAGGGTAGCATTTTTTAAATTAATATTATTTGAAACAACTTCAAACTTACAAAAAAATTGTCAGAACAATGCAAGGACATTTCATATACTCTTTACCCAGAGACTCCAATCAAGTCACTCAAAAGCCCCAATGTTGTCCTTTATAGCAAAAGGGACCAATCCTGACTCATGTGTTATACTTAGTTGTCACATGTCTCTGGTTTCCCTTACTCTGGAACAGTCTTTGAGTCTTTCCTTGAATCTCCTGATCCTGATCTTTTTGATAATTACCAGGCAGTCATTTTGTAGAATATTCCTCAATCTCAGTTGGTCTGATCCTTTCTCATGATTAGACCTGGGTTTTGCCTTCTCAGCCAGAATATCCCAGAAGTAACGCTGTGTTCTTCTCATTGGCATTCTCTCAAGTGGCAAGCAATGGCACTTAGTCCCATTCATATTGATAGTAACTTTGATCACTTAAGATGGTGTCTTCCAAGGTTCTCCACTATTAAAATTACTTTTTCCCTTTTCACTTAATAAGTATTTTGTCTGGAGATACTTCGAAATCTCTTTCATCATCACACTGTCACCGACTAGTTCTAGCATCCATCGATGTTTCTTGCCTGAGTTGTTTATTATTTTGATGGTTCTCAAAGGGTAATTTCCTAATTCCATCATTCCTCCTACATATACTAATTGGCATTTTGTTGAAAGAAAGAGCTTTATTTTCTCCTTGTTTTCAATTCATGTGTTTGTTTGTATCGGTGCTGACTCATGGATTTCTATTTCATTCAATGGATCATAATCCACTCCTGTCACTCTTTGTTTTGATGCCCAGATTTCTCCTAGATTTGGCCAGCAGGAGCCCCTTCAAGCTGGCTCCTGTGTCCTTTTTATCTGGTCATATCATTGATCAATTAATTCTAATTGTACATGCCCTGCCCTATTCCTATAGTCGGCCACTTCCCAGGCATCCATAGTTCTTTTTAGTGGATGATGGCTTTTAGAAGCTAAAATCTGGATGATAGGTATGCTCAGGCTTCCCAGGGTGTTGCTACTCAGAAGACATCTCAGTTAACACAACTTACTCTCCACTTCCTTTTGGTCTTCACTCAAAAATCACCTGCATGGGGTCTATCTGTCCACTGTATTTAAAATTACAACCCCTGACACCCTCCCTAGCCACAGTACATCTCTTTCCCTTGATTTAATTTTTCACTATCACTTATGTAATACTAGAAATATTTTTATGTATATACTTTATTATTCCCCTCCCCCAAAACTAGGCTCTAGGTGGCTAAGCACTCTTTTAGGTGACCAAAACAAATGAAAATCCTTGTCCTTATTAATGAATGTGAGAAATATATAGGAATTACCCAAGAAAAAAGTCAAGGGAGAGTACGTCTAATGGCTCTAAGATTAGGAAAGCCAGTGTCTTGTAGGAGATGGCAGGAGGCTGAGGCTGATGGCTAAAGATGGGAGAGTGGTGGAAATGGGGGCAGAGCTTGTACTTTCACAAAAGGATTTGGAGCATTTCATTATAAGTACAACAGGAAGCCCCTGCAGGGTTTTAAATACAGGAGTGACCTAATCTGTCTCATATTTTTCAAAGATCACACTGGTTACTAAATGGAGAAGTAATTACACAAGCATGAGAATTTTAGCAGGGATACTTATACAGAGATTGTTACAGTGGCCCAAGAGAAATGATGACCTATGGAGGTAATGTTAGAAGATTTAGGAAATATCTTAGAGATAGACTCCCTAAGACCACTGGTGATAGGTTAGATGTGATGGGTAAGGAAGAGGGAAGTGTCGGTAATGACCCCCAGGTTATAGTTTAAATAAGAGGGAATTGCCTCTGAACCTGTCTGGCTTCAGACTCTGTCATCATAACTACCTTGACATCCCCAGATGGCCAGAGACAGAGATCAAAGCTTTGGAGGTGAATATTCGTGTCAAGCATTGCTTTGTAAAATCTGTACACACTTCCCCACCTACCAGGAAGCCAAATCCCTCTCTTACCAAAGAAGTGATGATGCAGGCCCTTATCACCTAAGACAGAGGCCTTCAGCCCCTTTGGAGGTCTTAGCAGAGGCCTGGGTGCTTGCAAAGGAACCCCCATGAAAGCCTAGAAATGAGGAATCACATTCCAGCCTTCTCACCCAACACCCCTCCCTTCCTTTCCTCCTGCAAAAATGTTTCTCTTTGTAATTGTCTATAAAAGATTATTGTCTGCATTTTATTTAATTATTCCGTATGAAGTAATTATGAGAGAATAATCAGCCAGTTCGCCGATAATAGACGTTTCATAAAAGAACACAAAAGATGCTAATAAAGGCAGAGCCAGCCCTCATCGCTGTCATTATTAGTTTCTCTACATCTTTAATTTTCATACATTTTTATTGTTTGCCTGAAATTAATTGTCCATTTCTTTCCCCAGTCTGGTTTATTGCAAGTGGGCCACTTCTAGATAGCTATACCATTCATGTGTTTATCTGGAGAATGTCCCAATAGATCTTGTCAACACTGAAATATCTATCTGGGAACAGAGAAGGAAAAAAATCATAAAATCCTTGTTTTCTTGGTTCTCTAAAGAACCTTGAGAGGGTCGGACCACTCCCCCCGACCCCCACCCACCATGCTTGTTTTAAGAGTAAGGAATCTGAACCCCTGACAGTTTTCACAGCTTATTAGTGCAGAGCTGAGACGGGAACCCACATCTCTTGGCTGAATTTAGCATGTGCGGGATTTAACCATGTTCAAATGAAATTCAGTTTTCTACTATAGGTGTGAATCATTTCAAAGGGTGGTATATGGGGTTTCACCACCCCTGTACACACTACTAGGAAGATTCTACCTCAACCTCTAGTTCTTAAAAAAAAATCTTATTGTAAGTAAGACACTTCAATGTCACCTAATAGGATGTATTAGTCTGCTAGGGCTGCCACAACAAATTACCATAGAATGGGTGGCTGGAACAACAGGTATCTATTTTCTCACAGTCCTGGAGGTTGGAAGCCCAAGACCAAGGTGTCAGGAGGTTTTTTGGTGAGGCCTCTCTTCTCAGTTTGCAGATGGTCACCTTCTTACTGTGTCCTCATGTGGCTTTTTCCCTGTGCATGGGGGGAGAGAGATCTGTGGTGTTTCTTCTTCCTCCTATAAGGACACCAGTTTTAGTCCTATCAGATTAGGGACCCATTCTTCTGACCTCATTAATTACCTTCTTAATTCCCTCCTTAAAGGCCCTATCTCCAAATACAGTCACATTGGGGATTAGGACTTCAACATATGAATTTTAGGAGCAACAAATTCAGTCCTTAACACAGGATGATAATTTAATTCTATCATAGAATCTCATTTTAAAAAAATTAATTTAGTAATAGTAATGATTACTTGGAGGCAACAATATGCTCCATAGCTGTGGGCCATGGACACAGTGGTGTCCCTGAGCTCTCTGCCAGCCTGGCCACTCCTCATCACATGAGCTGGCTGGAGGTCCTGTGCTGTGGGTGCATACGGATCGTGACATCAGGCGGGAGCTAACTGGATGTTCCATGACCTAGTTCATGGCCTCTGCCTCATTTACTTTGCAATCTGGACAGAAACCATGTTGTATCTGTTCTTCTCTGTACCCTCAATGTCAGAAACAAATTCTGGCACAGCCTAACCACTTAATCAGAGATTCCTGAATGAATGAATGAATGAATGAATGGATGTTCCATATGAATCAGATTTGATCACCTTGCTCCCCTGCTTAAAATGCCTCAGTGGCTCCCCATCATCCATAAAGCCTAAGCTCTTTAATGGGGACTTCTGTGACCTGACATTACTCCACCCTCCAGCACCTCCAGCACTTTGGCAATGAACCCATTTCTCCCTATAGCTCTATCCGCACTAAGCTTCTTGCAGCTTTCAAAATACCTAAAGCCTTTTCTTATGTCTATGTCTTTGTTCACACTGTTCCTCTGCATAGAAAGGATCCTTCTTTATCTAGCTGACTGAGTTTAGGTATCAGAACTCCCTCACCTTCTCCCAGTTTGAGAGGTTCTCCCATTTCCTGGCCTCCCACATCTTTCTATCTGAACCTTTACCCCAATGTCACATGTGTCCATTAACTTGTATGCCTCCCTCCTTTAGGCATGGGATAAGCCATTTATTTGTATATTCTTACTGTCTAGCATAGTGCCTGGTACAGTAGGGATTAATGAGACTAATGTATTGTGATACAAATTTTTGGATTATATAATAGTAAGGCTAGATTTCTAACCCATAAATCAAAAGCCAGAGTAGTACTCACCTATTTAAGAAAGTTTCCAGTCTTAGGAGCTCAGGGAATTTGAATGAATCCTGATTTCCTTCCTTCTTCCCATTAGTGGGGAGGTGTCTCCCTTATGTTGCTTCACACCTGCTGGAATGGGATGCTTGAAGGCCAGTGGGCATGATGCAGGAACTTCCAAATCTGTCAGAATCTCCTGAGAAACTTATAATTCAAAATATAATTACATATTTCCAATTCACAGTAGTGAGTCAGTCTCTCGAAGACAAACCTCAGGGATTTTTGTGATGCTTTCTAGTGTTTGCAGGGGTTAGCCAGGTGGCAATCACTGATATAATGAAAGAAAAGGCTGAGGCTGGAGTTTCCACCTGGTCTGGTCTGTGATGAGCTAAGTCTCCTTGGGAAGGTCACTTTCTTCTTTAGGCTTTAATTGGTCTTCTATGCATGGAGTAGTTGCAACTGGACTGGTGTGCATCAATCTTGTTTTCTTAGCAGTGGAACAAAATCTTGCAGAGAAGCCTGTTACATAAAACAGAAAATAGCAGAGTTGCAGTGATTGAGGTTGGAGAGGATGTCTCACTCAGCCTCCTTCTTAGTGCCACCAGTGCTGTCCTTAGGTGTGAAGTCTTGAAGACACTTTCATGTGGGACTTCTAGGAATCCCTAGCATATAATTTGAAAAATATTGTCCTAAAAGATCTATGTCCCTACCAGTTGTGGCATTTTGTAACTCCATGGTGAAAACATGCTTACTTGGAGACGAGCTCTCTGGTCACCTTCTAGACAGAGTCTGGGAAGTTACAGAACAGGAGGGCAGGAGAGAAGTCTGAGAATGTGTAGACAACAGCTCCAAGAAAAAAGGCAGATGAAGACCTGAGACCATCTCTGCAGCACTGAGTTCCGAAAAGTTCAGGGAGAAAGACATGGGTGAGCAGAGCAAGTGGACAAGCTGATTCAGCAGAAGTACGAGAAGCAAAGGGTCGATACAGAAGGAGAATCTAGGTGCCATGTATCTCAGACAGAAATCTCAGCGTTCGTAGTGCTGAAACAGAAGTCAATAGGAAGAATAGAGGAATGGAACCGGCTCCAGACTATGGTAATAAAGCCAATATCGCATTAAAGCAAGTCACAGGAGTTGCTTGGTTTCCCAGTGCATATAAAAGTTATGTTTACATTATATTGTAGTCTATTAAGTGTACGATAGCATTATGTCTAAAAAAACTACATACATTATTTTAAAAATAGCTTAAAAATACTAACAATCATCTGGGCCTTCAACAAGTCATAATCTTTTTGCTGGTGGAGGGTCTTCCCTCAATGTCGATGGTTGCTGACTAATCAGGGGGGTGGTCACTGAAGGTTGGGGTGGCTGTGGCCATTTCTTAAAATAAGACCACAATACAGTTTGCTGGAGCAGTTGACTCTTCCTTTCATGAAAGATTTCTCAAATAGCATGTGATGCTATTTGATAGCTTTTTACCCACAGTAAAACTTCTTTTGAAATTGAAGTCAATCCTCTCAAACCCTGCTGCTGCTTTATCAACTAAGTTTATGTGATGTTCCAAATCCTTTGTTGTCATTTCAACAATGTTCACAGCATCTTCACCATCTCAAGAAACCACTTTCTCTGCTCATCCACAAGAAGCAACTCTTCACCCATTAAAGTTTAAAGATGTTGGCAATTCAGTCACTTCTTCAGGCTCCACTTCTAATTCTAGTTCTCTTGCTATTTCTACCACATCTGCAGTTACTTTTTCCACTGAAGTCTTAAACCCTTCAAAGTCATCCATGAGGATTAGAACCAACTTCGTCCAAATGCCTGTTAATGTTTATATTTTGACCTCCTGTGAATCACAAATATTTGTAATGGCGTCTAGAATAGTGAATTCTTTCCAGAAGGTTTCAGTTTATTAATACTTTTCCTAGATCCATCAGAGGAATCACTATCTATGGCAGATACAGCTTTATGAAATGTATTTCTTTTTATCTTTTTTTTTTTTTTTTTGAGACAGAGCCTCACTTTGTTGCCCTGGCTAGAGTGAGTGCCGTGGCGTCATCCTAGCTCACAGCAACCTCAAACTCCTGGGCTGAAGCGATCCTCCTGCGTCAGCCTCCCAAGTAGCTGGGACTACAGGCATGTGCCACCATGCCCGGCTAATTTTTTCTATGTATTTTTAGCTGTTCAGTTAATTTCTTTCTATTTTTGGTAGAGACGGGGTCTCGCTCTTGCTCAGGCTGGTCTCGAACTCCTGAGCTCAAATAATCCGCCCTCCTCGGCCTCCCAGAATGCTAGGATTACAGGCGTGAGCCACCGCGCCCAGCCATGAAATGTATTTCTTAAGTAATAAGACTTGAAAGTCAAAATTACTCCTTGATCCATGGGCTACAGAATAGATGTTGCATTAGCAGGCATAAAAACAACGTTAATCTCCTTACATATCTCCATTAGAGCTCTTGAGTGACTAGTTGCATTGTCAATGAGCAATAATATTTTGAAAGCAATCTTTTTTTTTCTGAATAGTAGGTCTCAACAGTGGGCTTAAAATATTCGGTAAACCATGCTGTAAACAGATGTGCCAAACTTTGTTGTTCCGTTTACAGAGCACAGGTAAAGTAGATTTAGCATAATTCTTAAGGGTCCTAGGATTTTCAGAATGGCAGATGAGCACTGGCCTCAGTTCAAAGTCACCACCTGCATTAGCTCCTAACAAGAGAGTCAGACTGTCTTTTGAAGCTTTGAAGCCAGTCATTGACTTCTCTCCAGCTGTGAAAGTCCAATATAAAGCTATTTAATCTACATTGAAAATCTATTGTTTAGTGTAGCAAC
Source organism: Avahi laniger (assembly GCA_963575035.1). Classification (NCBI taxonomy): domain Eukaryota; kingdom Metazoa; phylum Chordata; class Mammalia; order Primates; family Indriidae; genus Avahi; species Avahi laniger. The sequence goes on from CAUYSK010114907.1 coordinate 12,963, forward strand.
CTTCATGAATTATTTTAGTTAGATCTTCTGGATAACTTGCTGCAGCTTCTATATCCACACTGGCTGCTTCGCCTTGCACTTTTATGTTGTAGAGACAGCTTTTCTCCTTAAACCTCATGAACTAACCTCTGCTAGCTTCGAACTTTTCTTCTACAGCTTCCTCACCTCTCTCAGCCCTCATGGAATTAAAGAAAGTTAGAGCTTTGCTCGGCTTTGACTTAAGGGAATATTGTGGCTGGCTCCATCCTCTGTCTAAACCACTCAAACTCTCTCCATATCAGCAATAAGGCTGTTTTGTTTTCTTATCATTTGCAGGTTTACTGGCATAATTTCCTTTGAAAATTTTCCTTTGTATTCACAACTTGACTCTTTGGCACAAGAGGCCTAGCCTTTGACCTGCTTTGGCATGCCTTCCTCACTAAGCTTAATCATTTTTAACTTTTGATTAAAATTGGGACTTGTGTGACTCCTTCTCTCACTTGGACACTCAGAGGCCACTGTAGGGTTGGTTATTCATTGGAATAATTTCAGTATGGTGTCTCAGGAAATAGGGAGGCCTGAGGAGAGGGAGAGAGATGGAGGAATGGCCAGTGAGTGGAGCAGTTGGAACACTGCATTTATTGACTAAATTTGCCATCTTATATCCAGCTGTGGTTTGTGGCACCCCAAAACAATTACAGTAGTAACATCAAAGATCACTGTTCACAGATCACCATAATAGATATAATAATAGTGAAAAATTCTGAAGCATTGTGAGAATTACAAAATTTTCAAAATGTGACAGAAAGACACAAAGTGAACACCTCCTGTTGGAAAAATGGCGCCAAACTTGCTTGATGTAGGGTTGACACAAACTTTTAATTTGTGAAAAACAATATCTTTGAGCACAAGAAGGCAAAGCACAATAAGACAAGGTATACCTGTGTTATTTAAGTCAGGTTGAATACATTTGGTGGAAATTGAGCTGCCTTTCTTTGAGCTGAGGCGCAAATGCTTTACTCTTCACTGCTAATATCATTGCTGGGGAAATCAAGCTGGCATATGTTTTCAGTAACCACCACTGAGATCATTTTTCTCTCTCTCTGGGGTAATTCTGGAAAAGAAAAGCATTCAAAATATTATATTTGCCTTCCCCTAGCACATTCATGTCATGTAGCACCTACAATTAATGAGTGGTACTTGTGAGGATGTGAGTCATTACAGCAAAGCATTTAATTCCATTCTTCTCCAAAGCACTGATTTAATCCACCCTGAGTTAAGCTGGAGCTGTAACATACCTTCCCTGAATAGAGCATCATGAGATAACATGGTGTGTTTGAATGACAGCAATTTCGCACGTGTACATAGCAGCTTCCAGCCTGGGATCTTCAAGAGTTGCTTCTCACATGGTAATTGATGGCACCTCTAAGCATTACATTAAACATTTAATTGAACAGTTAAATGTGGATTAATGAGGCCATTAATTAATACAGCAGGGAAGCCTGCAAATTCTTATCTGTGGACCACAGAGAGGATTTCCCCACACCATGTATTTGAAACTCCATGATGAAAAATCAAAATTGTGAAGCTGTAGAGAGTGGGAAGGAAAAAAAGAGTGTGATGAGAGTAGAAATCACACAAGTCTAACAGGAAGAGAACCCAGAATTTGGAAGCATGAGTTCAAGACCAGACTCTATTACTAACTAGCTGTACGACTTTGTGTAAATCACTTTACTTTCTGGGCCTTGGTTTCCTTATCTGAAAAACGAGAGGTACACCACATAGTCCCTAACAGCTCTGTCATTTAACCAATGCTCTGAGCCTGTGAGTTTAACCAAATTGATTCTGAGAGTGGCCCCATTACTCGGGCTGTTCACATGTCCATTGACTTCTGCTCACCAAACATTTGACTCAGAGCTTCGGCACCCCCCTGTTACAGTCACCAAAGAGAAGTAGAAGAGCTCTGGATGCGGATTGACAGCCCCCACTTTCCACTCTGCTGCTAGAAGTAAGATTCTGGAAGTCAACAAATATATCTGGGTCTCCAGTTCCTCATTCTTAAAATGCAGACATGATAATCTCCAGCAAGGAGTTGTGATGAGGACTAAGTGAGACACTTTCTATGAAAGCCAAAGAGCACGATGTATGTGTGAGCTCTAGTCTTGACCTTATTTCATCCTCCAGGGCCACCATCTCCCAGTTGGTTCTGGGAGTCATGTGTCAGAGCCTGCAGCTGCTCTGACATTGCTCTACTTTTCTTCCTTTCTTCTCTGCTACCTTAACCCTCATTCTTGAGTTTCTATTTTTCTAAATGTAGAGCAAACTATTTATTAGCAACACTTCTAGTACCCATAATTCTTCACTTCCCAAACTATTACTGAGCCCTTTTCTGGTAGTGGAAATGAAGCAGAAGAAAACCCCGAAGTCTCCTGGGATGGCATTGCCTCTGTCAAGGTGAACCTGCCTGGTAAGCCTCACAGAGAGCTTTTCTTCCACCCACCCCTGTTCCAGAGGATGGTTTTTAGGATTCTCCAGAGATGAAAGTGAAGAAGCAAAACGATTAAGTAAAAAATCGTTTATGCTTTTTTCTCCCTAAACCAGCATGAGCAGTATATTCTGGAGAACTTATTGACTTCAAGTGAATTTCATAGACTTCTACAGACAGGTCATTTGGGATGGTCCTTATATGCATCTGTGAGGACATAATCAAAGGATTAAATTATATTTAGTAACATTTTACTACTAAATACGTATTACTGCATTACCTCATGTGTTATATACATAAACTCTCTCTTAACCAAAATGTTTTATTTTTGACTATATTAAATAACAAATGTTATTTATTTTAAAAGTATCTATTAATCACATGCTATAGTCAGGTACTATACTAAGGAATATACTTATGTATACAGATATATTTCTCTGTATATATTATATATACATTTGGTCCTCACTGTTCATGGATTCCATATTCACAAACTGGCCTACTCACTGAAATTAATTTGTAATCCCCAATACTCAATACTCCAGTGTTTTCACCATGATTCAAAGACATGTGCAGAATGGTGAGAACTTTTAGTTACCTCATCTGTACATTTCCACTGAAGTCAAATAAAGCTAAGCTCTGCCCTCTTGTTTTGACTCTTCTACTTTAAACAGAAACACAGATAAACCAAGGATATATATTGATCGGTTGGCAAAAATGTTGTGACCAGAGACTTGCAGAAACCTAACCCTGGATTCTCCTAGGAGCCATGATTTCAAATTCATTAATTCAGCATTTTCAACAACTTTATAAAACATAACTTACCACAAATAATGAAAACTGACTATATGTGCTGTGTGTGTGTGTGTGTGTATGTGTGTGTGTGAATAATCAAGTTAAGTACTAGACACTGAATACCCAGTATCATAAGCAAATTTATCCAATGTTTTTTTAAGTAAGTGGAGCTGGCCAGGTGGAACCATTGGAATCCTGGTCTGAAGGGAGTAGCTGCTACTCAGCTCCAGGCAAGAATTTGGGACTTAGTGTCACCAGATTTTCTGATTTTTCAAGAGAAAGCAGAAATCGAGCTTGAAACCAGATTTGTTTTCAAAGGATATGGTTTCTTGAAATCAGAAACCATCCTCAGGATGTCAGTTTTTTTGTTGTTGTTGTTTTTCTGAAATGCATTTTGTCAATTATCAGGGAGAAGATAAAGATAAATAGAAACTCATGCCCATCTGAAAGGAGCTTAGAGCCCAGGGGGAGAGCTAATGCTCATGCATAAAAAGATAATTATACCCAGTAGCTTATGTTATCTAATGTTATCTGCAGAGAAAGAGCTTTGGGAAGTTTTATTAAGCAATATTATTGGGGAGAATCTCCTCCCATTAGTAACAAGAAACTCAACTGTTTCTTCCCCCAGAAAAGGAATTTTTTTTCTGCCAACAGGGCCTCTTTGCTGAGCCAGTAGAGAGCTGCAGCACCACTTAGAGTTGTGTTGCAATACGGTAAAGAGGCCAGTGACGGTGGTTCCCTCAAAGACATGCCTGGGTTAACATGTTCAAATAGCAATACTTCCCTGGCATTCTTCAGCTCCATTTTTTTTTTTACTTTCTCCCCATCTGGACTCAGACCCAAGTCCCTGACTTTTTCCTCTCCCTGTTCAAGAAGGAGGAATGAGAATTATAAGATAACGGTCACGCTTTAGATTCAAAATTCCACTGCTTTATACAACATGGCTGCTTTAGCTCCAGCATTGTCATTGGCAAGTGGATCAGAGATCCTCTGTCTCTGCCCATGCTAAGCCACAGTAGTTGATGTGTGGGGTTCAGAAGCGACAGTTTGGATCCCAGTCCTACCAATTTCTCATACTAGCTGTGTGACTTTAGGCAAAGTATTTAACTTTGGTCCCTAAGCCACAGACATCTCATCTGTAAGTAAGATGGTGATCATGCCTGCTTCTCGGGTGTCTTGTGAAGATCAAATGAGATCATACAGACAGGTTATAGAAGTGAAAAGCCCTAGGGGTATTCTAACAGCGGGTGATAAGAAAGAAGATCATGTGGAGGTCTATATGTGAAGAACAGAGACCTGTGCCTGGCACAAAGAAGTGTTCAATTAAAGAGAGTCAATATCATTATTATGAAATAGGGACATGAATATGCCTGTCTGTGGAGTATAGTAAGAATAAGGATCTGCCTGGTTTCTAATTCACTGCAAATGGAGCAAGTCAGTCTAGCGAAACTCAGATTTACTATTACATGGATGGTGGGTAAGGTTTGACCTGGCCACGAGAGAAGTGTTCCACTTCAGGCCCTGGGTGTCAGGCCTGGCATTCAACATGCACCATTGCAGGACCGAGTTGAAGTACAGTGCATGGAGTTCAACTTTATACCCCATCTTGGAGGGTTCTCAGTTAGAAAGTGGCCCTAGTTGTATATAAACAATGGCACACTCAGAACTTTTCAAAATCTTTGGAATTCTAGAATAATGTTTTGGGACAGTGGAGTCTTCTGAGCTTACTGAACAATTTAAGAGGAAGGAAGTTCCTTCTTCTCTCTCTCATCACTCTCTTCTGTCTTCCTACCTATTATTCATCCATGTATCCAACAGGATTTAAATTGGAATATTTGGGCGCTCCTGCAATCCACTTTTTCAGAGGAAAGTTAGTCCTCTGCAGACTTATATAATTGCATCAATTCATCAAGCATACGATGGTCTCTTCCATGTGCCAAGTATTGTGCAAATTATCGAGGATACACAACTTGAAAAATATAGTCCATGCCCTCGAGGATCTCAGATTCTGGGAGGCAGAATGACCTTTGTCATGGTCCAGCCTTCCCCTTTTTGCTTTCAGAGTCCATCCTCAGTAACCAATATATTAACTTGCTCTCACCAAAGAGTGTGATCAACTTCTTGGCACTAAAGTCTACATGTTTAATCTCTCCAAATCACAGGGCTGTCTGCTTTTTAAAAGGACTGAAACCAAAAAAAAGAGTTATTTCAAGAATTCTAGACATTCCTGAAAAGGTGAGTGGAGCAAATGTTTATAAATTGGGTCTATACTTGTTGATCCTGAAGTTAGCCAGGTGTGTGGCTACCATAATGTCTTGGTCAGGGTACTCTGGCCTATTGCAGAGTTTAGGGAAAAGTCCATATTTCATAGTCACCCTTCATCATAGACTAGTGGAGAAATTTATGTTTTGCATTGGAACTGAAGCCCAGGGGCAGGGAATGTGCTTCTATCATCATTCTCTGCAATTTTATACAACTGAGCACTTTTAGTGTTGCCCAGATGAATGTGTCATTTCTTACACTCTCTGGAATGCCCCTACATGTGTGTATACTCTGGGACTCGATCACATACTAAATTTTCCCACCAAAGCTCTCTAATTGTACCATCTCCACTGTTAGATGGCGTAAGTCAAATAGTAGTCTCAATTTGAACTAGGCCATGATCATATTAGACTTCTCGGTCGTTCTAGATGACTGCAGAACCAATGGCTCTCACATTTCCAAGTGTTAAAGAATTGCCACTTCAATGGGTTCAACTCTTGCCCAATTTTTATTTAGAAAACTGATAATGGTTGAAATAAGCCACAGGGCGTCAAAGAGCCAGGTGGCCAGGAGCTTATACCCGAAATGAGAAAAGCCTTGCTACCTGCTGGTTTAATAGGCTGCCCTTATTTCTAATGGTGCTGAGTGGAGCTGAAATCAAGGCCGAGAGACCGTATCAGAGCGATCTTAACATCGAACCACCTGACATTGGGTCTGTGGGGGATATTTCATCATTGTCTGCTTGACCTTTGGCCCCTTAGACTTACAGCCCATCATTTCTGTGAAGCAGTGCCTAAAAAAGCCATTTGTTCCCCATCGAATGTACCTGTCCTGATGTGCTGTCAACAGCCGTTTGCATTGCTAACCATGCCAAGGGAAAACAATTGATGCTGGCAAACTCGAATTTCTAACCACCTCTTTTACTTTTGTCACTCCTGGTGTTAATGATGACCTATATTCTCTACCATAATGATTATCTTAAAAGTCTTTTTGGCTTTGAAGAGAGCATTTGAGTCCTAAGTGCCTGTATTGTGAAAGAATATAATATGGAGAGGTCTATCATCTTAGAATCCATTCGCCCATTTTTTCTTTTTCTGAGGCAGCACTGTAAATTAAACCGCTTGAGTTGGCTTTGTAGGTTTCTTTTTTTTCCTTTCCTTTTTTTTTTTTTTTTGCATACACAGCAAGGATAACTACACCTCAGATTTATGAGCATTGTGAACAGGTTGCCATAGCAACCACTCCGGCTGCTCTACACCAAATAACCTTGTCATGTGAGCGTTTATCACAGGAACATCAAGGACTGGATTGCACTGTACGCTCTTTGGCTAAACAGCAGGAATTTTCTGAATAATAATTGGTCGTGGCCTTTTATTCCACCAGTCAAAGTTAATCATCCTCGGAATCTGAAATTAACCATAACGCATTCAAGGCACAGAGTGCAGCCATTCAAAAATTCCTCTTTGAGAGGAAGAAAACTTTCCAATGATCTTTGCTCTTTGTTGCATATGATCATTGTTGTTATTGTTATTGTCATTATTATTGGGAAGGCTTAATGAGAGAAGGATGAACATTTGGGAATGGCGGATAGAGCTCATTAACATGATAAAAGTAAAAGGGACATTTTAACTAGCCTATTATTTATGAGAAATAAAAGATATTTGAAATTGCCATCAAAACCAGCAGGTTTTTCTCCCCTCTCAAATTACCTTTACAGGACATTTGATCATTTGAATGTATTTTATAAGGTTAAATTATTTTCTATAGATCATATTTTAATACACACCCAGAAATCTCAACATGCTTCTGATATATCATCTTAGAAAGGAAAATGAGTGGGGTGTATAGGATCAGTGAGGTCCCAGTGTCTGCACAGCACATATGTGTATGTACGCACATGTGGTACTTGTGTGCATGTACACAAACCCACAAGATGGACCCTAGGAAAAAAATAATTACATCACAAGGCTACAGCTGGCTGTCTACACAGGTACTTATGTTAGAGCTGGGGGTGGATGAGTTTGAAAAACGGTCAGGATTATGATTATTCATCAGAGAGAGATTTTCTGGTCCATGAAGTGGACCAGTGTCTTATAAAATTCCACTAGGGTTGAGGCCAAACTTCAGCAAATTCACCAAATTTTGAGTATTTTGAGGACCTTAAAATCATCCCTTTTTGGTGATTCTCTCCTTCTTTTTGCTCTTCCCTGGTCCCTGAGTCTTATTTCTTACAGGCCTTTCATCATCATTATTGTTGATAATAATTGACATGCCTTAAGTGTGACCTCTCCCAAGGATAGCTACTTAAAAAAAAAAAAATGAATCTCAAATGGGAGAATTTTAGAAATCAGTAAAGAATATTTTTTCAACAATTAATTGAAAAGAAGAAAGGACTTTTTTTAAGTTCCTATCAAATCATACCTTCTAGGGAGCCACCAACTTCACCAACTTCTAAGACTCTTTTTTTTAAGAAAGAACCATAGTCAGTCTAATCAAATGCAGCTAAGTGATTGGATTTGGAGAGGAAAACTAACTAAATGGGAAGATTTTGGGTTCAGCTATTCAAGGAAATGGCACTGTCCACCTCATGTCACATCCTTGCTCTTGTCTTTTTGCTGTTCTCCCTTTGAAATAAATATATGTTTGGCGCAGGCAGCAAGCTCAGTTTTGGAAAATCAAGAACACTGAGAAGCAGTGCAAACACAGTAATTTATTTCTTCATCAACTATGCATTATGTTCCTCATAAATGCCAAGGACACTGCAAGGTGCTGTGGAGGGAAGAGCAATGAGGGAGACCTGGTTCTCATCTTCTGGGCACTTACTAGCATGGAGAGGAGATGAACCTGGATGGTTACTGCACCACTGAACAAGAAACAAGTATCTTACAAGTGAATGGCACAGAAGTCTAGAGGTGGCAACCGTCTCTGGCATTGTCATGAGAAAGCTGCTGTAGCATATTGTGTTGGAACTGCTGGACTCCAAGGATGTGCAGAAGGCTGGTGATTGGGAGGAGAATGTTCCAGGGAGAGGGAATGGCGGGAGTAAAGCAGGAGGCATAGAAGTGTTTGGTGTGTTCTGAGAAGGGCCAGCATTCGTTGGGACTCCAAGTTGACATCCATGTGTTCTGGGTAGAGATAAAACTGGGAAGGTACCTTCAGGCTACATTTGGTTACCTAGAGCCTTGAATGTCTTCCTAACATGCTTGGACATTTATTTGGGTGGCATCAGAGATTTTTTTCAAGTTCTTAAGCAGAATATTGATCTGACCAAAGTCATAGGAAATTTAAATGAGACTCGAGTGAGAAGGAGGAAGGTAGACATTTTAGAAGTTGTTTCATCATTCAAAGAGGTAGATTTACATCCTCAAGTCCCTGTTCAAGCAGACTTCTCTTCTTTTTTTCCTTCTGGGGAAAAAAAAGAAGCATTTCCTTTCGTAGTGGTTTTGAGGTGCTATGTCAGATGTGGGGTGAAGGTCGCTTCCTGGAGCAAGTATCAAATCCATGGCTCAGCAATTAGATAGAAGGACAGTTAGGAAAATGCAATTGGTTGTATTTGGGCTGTTCAGGCTGAAGCACCAAAGACACAGCTAAAGTCTTATCATTTTGATTTCTCAAGGTCTAACATGCATTTTGTGAACAGGAAAGACATGATCAATATTTTGGCCCAGCCCTCACTAAGCTATGGCCACTCTGCCAATGAGCATTCCTCCTGTTAGCCCTAAGAATGCTGTCCTTAGATGCTAACAAGAGAAACATGTTCATATTATGAATGGTGGAAAATCTTCACGGAATTGTGTCTAAAACCCAGGGTTCCTAAAGCTCACCCTGACCAGGATGACCCCAGAGTTTCTCATGGCCTCTCTGATTCCATTAGGGGGTTTGATGTGTGTGAGTGAGGTTTAAAGTGTGAACAAGAGGATAAAGGATTCTCTCTCTATGCCCCTCCGCTCTTCCTTACTCTTGACCACCAAGAGATTGAGCAAATTTGTTTTGTGTTGTGCTTCTGTCCCAGAAACAGCTGAAAATTAACTTTTTAAATATTTTCTCCTTTTTTCATTTTGTACAACTCATTGTGATAAAAAGCAGTATGTCCTTTGTACTTTCAGTAGAGTGGGCATTCCTCTTGCTACTAGCCCTCAATATGAGACATCTCAGATTCTCCCTGCTTAGAAATAGCTGCTCTGTTTGGGAAATTCTGTATTATCTACAGCTGTGGAACAAATTGCTCCAAAACATAATGGCTTAAAGCAACAATGATAGTTTAATATTTTTCACAGTTTCTGTAGGTTATAAATTCAGTAACAGCTTGGCTGAGCAGTTCTGGCTTGGGATCTCTCCTGAGATTATAGTCAGATGTCAGCCAGTGCTATGTCATCTCAAGATTTGACTAGGGCTAGAGGATGCACTTCCAGGGTGGCCCACTCACATGGCTGGAAAGTCGGTGCTGGCTGTTGACAAGAGTCCTCAGTTCTTCACCAACCACCTGGATCCCTCCAAAGGGCTGCTTGGGTGTCCCCACAATGTGGGTGCTGGCTTCTCCCAGAGCGAGTTATTTAAGACACCAAGTGGCAAGCCTTTATAAACTTCTGATGTATTCTAATGATCACACAGAACAGCCTGATTCAATCAGGGGAGAATTATTCAAGGTGTGAACTCCAGGAAGCAACCATCCATGGGGTGGGGGTGGCAGATGTTTTGGTGACTTAATACCAGTGAAGTGCAGTATCTTTGCAGCTCATATGTAGGTGTGTGAAGTTCTGATATTCTCACCCTGTTTCTGCTCAAAACTGGAAAATTTTCTATCCATGCTGAGGTTGAATGGTGCTAAGTGAAGAATTCCTTTAATCGGATGTAATCTGGAATAATGATTACTAATGGAAAATAATGATCAAATTATTTAAATATGCATATAAATACTAAACTATTTTAGCTTAAACTAATAAAGGCATATTTACTTGCCAATCTTTTGATACAGAGTCAATGATTTTTTAAAAAAAAAGATCTCCTAATTTCCCCCAAATCATTCTCAGAATATATCATTTACATTATCTAGTTTTGGTTTCTTTAAAGTGAATCAAGAGCCTAAAATGTATTTTCTGATCTATCTAAATGCAGAATTCGTCAAAATTTTTATGATTTTTAGCTAATCTCTTAGAGTTGTTCCACCCACACTCAATTCAACATCAATTCTTTTTTTTTTTTTTATCAACTTCCCATTTACTGGCTCTTTCCAAAGCAATCAACTTGGTTTTTTTTATCAAAACAGCAACGCTCTTTGCATTCATAGTTTGTAGTTTTGCATAACATTTAAATAAATTACATAAATTATAACTACAACCAGCATAAAAAGGTTTGGGAATAAACACAATTGATTCTTGGGATACAGTTCAACAGGTAGTAATGGAGTGTACCAACCTCCTAGAGAGGAGTGTGCTGGCCCCAAAGGTTTATCAGAATGTCTTGAAGACAGAATGGAGAGCATCAGTGAAGTGGCCATATGTTAAGATAGTGTTTGTAGTCAATATTTTTACTTACAAGTATGCATTGAAATGACTGATCTTGGGTGCTCCAGGGGTGCAATTGGTTAGTACATGGTACTTATATGAAATGACTAATCTTTGTATACCTTTCTCAAAAATCAAATCTGCATGAATAATTTTCACTAGCCATGCTGCTGGTCAGACAATCACAAACAAACAATCACAATGATCTCCTCTCCAAGCATGTAGGAGAAGCCTGATGAAGGCCTCAAAGAATGGGGAGATGAATGTCTAAGAGTTAATAATGTTTGGTCCCAAATCTTGTGGTGACAATGTGAACCAGCCTCTAAACCAATGCTGAATGAAAATACCCAGGTATATGTGCTTCAGCACCATCCTCAGTAGGCAGGTGGGCTTGCTGAAGAAAAGGATCTTGACTTTGGCCTTGAATTGAATGGCAAACATCCAACGGACCAGGAGGTCATGCCGTAGAAGTGAGAATGAGTGGGGAAGACAGGATGTTTATTGAATAGCAAGGAGAACATAGAGAAATGAAGCTGAAAATGTGATCTCTCAGAGAAGATATGGCCAAAGAGGTTCAGAAACTTTGGTTCACTTTGGAATCAGAGAGCCATGGTAGATTTCTGAGCAGGGGAGTAGCATGACTAATGGGGTTTTTGAGGACTATCAACCTAGCAAGAGGACACTGGGTAGATTCAGGTCGGAAGAAACTGGAGTCAGGGTGAGTAGAGAGTGGTTGGAAATGAGGTATGGAAGGTCCTGGAAAAGGTGGAGTCTGAATACAGATATTTCACTAGAAAAAATAACTGGATTTGGGAGCTATAAGATAGGGATGGCAAGCAGAAGAAAGGCAAGTTTGAGCCTAGGGAGAAGTGAGAAATAGTTGATGCCACCCACACAGTGTGGAAACTTGAGAAGGGAAGCCAAAGTGGGTAGGGAAGTGAGAGACACAGATTTAGGCTGAGAGTGAGGTGGCGGGGGCAGTGTGGAGGAGAGGACTGGACCCAGGAGAGGGGTAGCACCCAAGGGGTGGATTCAGAAATCACCCACAGAGCAGCCTGCGAGAGGCCCTAAAAGTGGGCCAGTGAGGACCCTGGGGAGGATCCTGGAGAGGGGAGAATGGTCAATGTTAACATCGGGACAGAGCCTTGGCCAGAAGCCATGCTCCATGCACTGAGTCAGCGGTTTTCATGGCATGGAAAAGGCGGCTAGTGTTGCCACTCTCTAAGTGCTTACAGCCCAAGCTTCCTGCTTTTCATCTCCCCTTCCTCCTCCTTTCTGGGGGCCTCATCCTTTGTCCTTCCTTTCGGGGTCTCCATTTAAACGACAGGCAATTAGATCTTAAATAAGCACGAGCTTTGTCTCAGTGTGATTTTTACTTTGCCAGCAGGTGTATACTCAGCCTGGTTTCCCTTGTCTCCCATTTCTGCCTTTTCTTTGCTCTCCCCTCCTAACTTTTCCACCTCTCCCAACACCTTACATTCCTCCCTTGTTCAGGATGGGAGCCTCTCCATTAGGACTCACGCTCCATTGTGTCGCACATCGTTTAAATATCTTTATCACTTTGCCATTGGGAAAAATAGTAATTGATGGTATTTCCATTTATCTTCACTCTCTATGCTCCGTTTGGGGAAAAGATGATGGCTTCAAATAGCTCATTATTTATTTTCCACTCCAGCTCAAGCTGGATTCCAGCACCGTCCTTACAGGGACCCAAACTTCCCGCAATCCCATAATGTTTTATGAACAGTTTTACAATCCAGACGCTGTATTATCATGTCCTTCCGAAAGGTGGTTATGTGAATTGTCAGGAAACAGTGGCTGAAAGACGGGGTAATCTGTAACAGCTTGACAGTTGGTTCACAGTTCCATCCTGGTGACAGCCCTTTACTCAGGACCCTCCGTGTGGAGGATCCTCTGCAGCAGGGAGGAGCAACCCCTAATGTTTTAAAATGCTGTCCTATTTAATGACAGTATGTACAAAGTGAAAAGATTCACTGGAATGTTCTAACCAGAAGATCCCTTAATGAACATCTAGTCTATTCCACCCATTTTATGGATGAAAAAAATAAAGCTTGGATATGGAATATGCTCAACCAGGAACAGATACAAGGATGACCTCCAAGCTAGAAACCAAGCTTTCTGACAATCAGAAACAAAAATCTCTTTTACAAATTTATTTTTCTAAATACATCACAAATATGGCATCCAGCATATCTATTCAACTATCCTAAGTAGAAACAAAACCCCACAGATGATGACACACAGTAACTCTAACCTGGCGTGTTATGTGGACAAAGCAAAGCAAGCAGAAGTGCTGGTAACTGCCCTGCCTTCACCCCATTCCCAGTGCTGGTGTTCAAATGCCCCATGTTTGATTTACCTTGTCAGACTGCATCATTTCACCCAAGATTTATTGAGTCCATATGGAGTTTTTTCCATCCCTTATTCAAATCTCTTCTGGTTTTCTAGAAGAGAGAAATAACTGGAGCTGAATGAAGTAGCTTCTCCGCTATATTTGAGACATGCTCACCGAAGCCACTCTTGGGGCTGACTTCCTGGGAGATGACTGGGATGGGCAGAAGTAGAGAGGGCAAAGATTTCACATAGCAGCGTCCAGTATGAATCCTAGCTGAACCCTGGGCAGATGGGATTTCCTGCAATAAGATGGCATTGAGAGGCACACTGCTTAAAAGGCCTGTGTTGAAATGCTTAAAAGGCCTGTGTTAAAATGCAATGAAAAGAACACTGAACTTGGACCCTGGATCTGGTTCTGACTTTGCCACCAACTAGCTACATGACCTTTCTAAGCCTCCATTTTCTTGTACATAGAGGGCTGGTTCTGAGACTAAGGCTCCATCCAGCTCTAACATCCTGGGATTCTATGGAGACTTCATATCCAGGAGACGGAGAGCAGTGATTGCAGAGAACACGGAAGGGGACTGCTCAGCCGAGGCTAATGGGAAACACATGGCGTGCATGCCGGAAGGCAGGAAGAAAGGGCGCAGGGTGACAGGCCCGGGGGCTTCCCATCAAGGCCCCCGCTTCTCCAGGGGCAAACTGTTTCCAAAATCACAGCTGAGCATAGACATGAGAAGTGGGACACCCAGACTTACTTTTTTATTGCTCACCAAAGGGGAGTAATTCATAATCATCTCTGTTGACTTTCAAAACATCCCTGTGAAGTAAACAGCTTCTATTCTCATGTGTTTACAAATGAGGTAACTGAGGCTCCAGGAAGGTAAGAGACATCCAGAGATTTATTGTATATGGGCTGAGCTGGACATGACCCAAAGTTTCCTAGGTCCTAGTCGCAGGCATTTTCCAACTCAGTTTGCTATAGCAACCACTTATATTTTTACAGAACTTCTTACTTTTAAAGTATGTTAGAAAACCATTACCTCATTTTTACCCAGCTAAAGCCCTGTCAGTTGGGAGTGCTGGGAGCTATTTCTCTTGCTTTAGAGATGAGGAAACTGGAGCCCATGGAAATGAAGAGATTTCCCCTGAATTTCCCATTCATTCAATAAACCCTCACGGAGCACCAAGCACATCCCAGATTCAGCTACCTAATGGCAGAGCCAACTTTGATCTCTTGACTGCACATCTAGTTCTCGTTAGGAACTGTGATTTTTAAAATGTAGATAAAAGTTTTCAAAAGCAGCTTCTAAATAGAGCATGAACAAAATGGCCCTGGCAATGGAACTATCCCACACAAATGCTGGTCTTCCATAGCCCACTCTGATTTTAAGATGGCCTTCCAGCCCCAGAATTAATGCCTTAGGAGATATGTAATAATTCTAAGATTATTAATTCTGTATGGCACGGTGATAGAAACAGTTGAAGAGGACACCAGGTCTGGGCTTCGACTTTGATTTGAAATAGGCAAAGCGTGGGTGAATGACACCCACCCTACCAGAGCTGTCTCCCCTCCACCTGCTCAGCACCCTGATTCCATAGACTCCCCCACCCTAGAACTATATCCTTGGTCAGTCCCCATTAGTCCTGGGTGGTTTGCAGCACATCTGTGGAAACGCTGCCACAAGAACAGATGTTCATGGTCAGCCCTAGAGATGGCTCTGAAGATATATCTGCTCTGGGAGAGGATTTAAACTAGACTGTACTGAGATTTGCTCTGCCACTAAAGGCACCGGAAATATACTCATTGAAAGGACTACAGTACCTTCTAATAACATGGTCTCTCCTGGAATTTAGTCCCCCGATCACACCCACAAGTATAGTAGTAAGTTGTCCAGAGCTTTGTAGTTTACCAATATTGCATTAACCTTCTATAGGTCCTCAAAGTGATTCCCATTTCCACATGTCTCTTCAAGTCTTTCCTATAGGTAGAAAACATAGTCATTATATATATATATATTTTTTTTTTTTAAAGGGAGGGGTGGATTGCATTTGAAAGCTGCATGCTGTCCCTCCACTTCAGAAATGATGCGTCTCATCCACTGTCACTCAGGATGCTCTTTGAGCCTCTGGAAATGGAGACAAGTCTGAGCCACCCACACTCCTTTGTTGCAGTTCCTTTGTGATGAAGAGAGAGCAAGTCCCTGGGAACAAAGGGGAAGTCAGTGTCCAGGAAAGTGAGCCAAGCCCACTCCCCTGCTCACCCATGCATACCTCCTGCCTTGTCTCTGGCTCCACTGGCCACCCCTCCTCCCCAGTAGCAGCCCAGAAGTCTAGATCCAACTCAAGTGCCACTTCCTCCTGAGTCTTCTCGACCATTCCACCCTTCTTGAACCTCTCCCTTTTCTGAGCTACCACAGTCAAACTTTCTGTTCCTCACTGAGTGCCACTCATTGTCATTGTTAGCCTTGAATTGCAAATTAACTTACCAAGTGTATAATCGTGACTTTTCAACTGGAGTGTGGGCTCCCTGAAGGCAGAAGACAGACTTTCTGTGCCTCTGGTCTTCACTATGCTACACATTAGCTAGTCATATGTTTGTTGGGTTAAAAATTTGCATCCAAGTAGAGCACACGCTATGTTAGCCCTGATCACACGAAGCAGAGCTGAATGGGCTAAGCATATATATGCTGAATGGAATAGGAGCCCAGGAACAAAATTGAGCATTTTCTAAGGGAAACAGACTGCCGTCCCAGGGTCCTGGTTCTGCCCCTGGGAACATGCATTGGTCACACAAGTCTGTGTAAGGAAGCCCCTTCTTTGCCACTTCCGGACCACCCGTGGCAGCATCAGGAAACCAATCCATCTGCCATCCTCCCTCAGGGAGTGTCTGTATTGCCACTGTCTCCTTTCACCTCTTAAGATGCCAGAGTTATTCATTCTTTCTTCAACCCAGAGTTAGGGAAATATTTGCATTGGCTGAATTGAGACTATGGGTCATTTTACCCAGTTAATAGTGGTTGAATCATTCCAAGATACCTGCTGAGGAACATAAGTGGCAGGAAAATGGATCCCCCCAGCCCCTTTCCGTGGAAGAATGTAGGAGTGATTCCTGGGATTTGTCATGGGGAACACCAAACCCTGGATCTGACATTCACTTAATTTTTCTTCATGGGGAGAGCTGTTGACTTCTCCTATTAGTGGGGTTAGTACAAAAGGCGCTGGCCTGGAAGTCAGGGGGCCTGGCTGTCACCCTGGCTTCGTGCCCAAGCCTCCTCCCCTGGCTCTTTCCCTGAGACCACACCACTTGCACACCTGCCTGTCACTTAGTACCAAGCCATGGGTTCATTTGGATGGCAGCATTTCCCTTGAAGACCACCCTGAAGTTACTGCTGACACTTACACTTTCTACTTAAAATTATTGGCCACAGGGAGACCAATGTCTGAGGTATACTGTGTGTATGCAGAAAGGTGTCAAAGTTCCACCTGGAGGGTCTGGGAACTGAGGTCTGTCCCACCCCCTCCCCTGGTCCATGTGTGACCAGGAAAGTCCCTTAAGGCTTAGTGTTTGTTTCTCTGTATGTTGCACATAATGACTCAGATAACCCCCACCCTGGGGTTTCTCCCAGAGCTCTTGTGAGAATTAAATGGGACAATATTTTAGAAGTAATTTGATGTGAGGAAACAGATGGTTGTCAGAATATCATCGTGTGTGTTGCCAAGAGGACAGGACAGGAGGGAGACCCGGTGTCAGGTTCTAGCTTGGCTGCCAAATATGTGATCTTAGGAAAGCTGTAAAGTCTCTCTGGGCTTCGCTTTCCTCATCTGTCAAATGGGGATTAAAGTAACTGCCCTACCTTTCCCACAAGGGTGCAATGAAGATCTGAAACAGTATGTATGAAAGAGCTTTGACAAATATATAACAACGCATTCATGTAAGAAAGAGTTCACTGTTTTTAGCAAGTCTATCTGGACTGAAGGCCATTCATTCCACATAAGAAACTCTTCCTTCTAAGAGGGAGGGCCAGAGGGAGAGACTACATGTAAATGACCCAGCTTCATTCCTGCATTCCTGCTGGAAGTTAGTTGTATCATTCAACAGGAGTAACACCAGCTTCGTAATTAGGGATGGAAACTAGACATTCACAGGGAAAACTCAGAACACAGCCAGTCCCTCGGATAGTATATATTTTAGCAGTATTACATCCAACTCAAATAAAACAACACCTTTCAAGGGCATGGTGTCACTTCTTTGGATTGTTAGATAGAAATGATCCATGTTTAAGAAGCTATAAAATGGTGACCACCGACCATAACTTTGAGATAAAAAACCTGCTTTGCAGAATTGTAACAGAAAACATTACACACAGTATTGGAAGTGTGGAGGAGAGAGGGTGCTAACAAGAACATGAAACAGTGAGCTGCACTGACACCAGGCACCACAGCAGCTCAGAGGGGACATCCTTGAGAGCTGGAGAAGGAGTCTCCCTACAGGCTGGAGGTCATGGGAGCCCCCAGGGTATGTACCCCACAAGATGGTCCTGAAACATGGATTGTACTTGCAGAAGTAGAAAGAAGGGGACCATGCCCAGATCACATGGCATGTCTGGGTAGGGAAGGGAATAGCAGGTTTGATGACAGAATGGACTGATCCCTGAGACTACATTACAAAAGATCCCATCTGACTTATCAATCATGTCAAAAGAAGAAAAACTACATAATACTTCCAGTTGGATTCTGTTTAATGAACACAGGACACAAAGAAATTCAGCTCCTCTGATGTCACTCAGGATGACTGGATGGTGGTTGTTGGTGAGTCGCTTCTATTGGCTCTAGATTCCAGGGAAGAGACGGCATCTGCTGTTCTCATGGGAGGAATCCGTGTACTTGTCCTGTAAGCATTGAACACCCCCAGCCAGTGCCTGCTTGGTGAGAGGATGGAGTACCGGGTAGCATGTCACTGAACAAGGACAGGAAAGGGTAAAAAGGGGCCAAAGGCAGAATTTACTTTTATGTATTTGGAGGAACATTGGCCCCAACCAAAAATAGATTTATGTAGTACAGGACAAGGAAGACAGGACAATGATGTCAAGAGTTTCATAGTCATTGGCATGAAGAGATAGATGATCACAATGTAGTATTAACTTTAAAATTACTTTACAGAACAATATATACTGTATGCTTTCATTGTTTATAGGAAAAGAACCACTTATTGCATGAATACACACTGTTATATTTTTAAAGCCTTAATCCATCAGGCCAGGAGACTGTGCAGAGCCCCAACTCCTAGCAAGGACCTGCTTGTGACTTAGGTTGGCCATGGCTAAGCAAGGTAAGTCACTCTTTGTGCAGTATGATTTGAGAGGTGTGACATCTCTGAGTGGAAGCAGGTTGACGGGGTTCAGAGTGGACTCTCTCTCTTGCCCACTCTTAAGGACTTCCGTAGTAAGCACCAGGAAAGGCTTGAGAGAGGGAATCTAGCCCATCACTTGATTCCATCTTGCCAAACCTCTGTAATACAGACAGCAGACTGCTCCTAGGACTCCCATTTAGAGTCAGAGAGGCCTCTCCAGCCTAACCATATTGGAATAGAATCGACTCATATTTTTGTATATATTTCAGCCCCTTAAATGCAGTCCAGTTTTTGACAAAAGTCCAGAGCGAAAGGAAGACAGAGATGCTTAAGTTGATTCTACAGCCAAGTTACCTCCTGAGGCACCTGGAAGTGTCCTCTGTGGCTCCCCTGGGGTCACTGAGTTCAGATCTCAGCGGTGGGAGGACCCACCATTGCAGCCAGGTCCACTGCAGGGCTGCAGATGAGGAACAGAGAGAACCTGGTCCCCTTTACTCCTGAAGCTCCTTTAGCCACTCCTTAAAGAATCGGAGCCACTCATTGGCTCCATGATTTTTTAAGGCTTTATGGAAACTCTATAATCTGCCTTAATTAGCTGCCTGGGTTATCTCTTATGCCCCCATTCATATATTTCATACTCAGCCTTCATTCTCAGAACACTCATATGTTAAGCAACTCAGGTTTGGGATGGGTCTTCCTTTGCAATTTCCTTTCTCTTCAAATGTTTAATCAGTCCATGAAAGTATAATTGCAACTTTGGAACAGTCCATTGCTCAAACATTGTCATTTTTGCACATAAGAGAAAGCATCTTTGAGCACTAAGTAACTTACCCCAAATCACATAGCTGGTTAGTAGCAGAGCTACAACAAAAGACAAGTTTCCAAATTACTAACCCAGTGTTCTTTCTTTCTAAAGCTTCATTTTAGCCGTTAGATTTGTTGGGCATTTGCTACAAGGGGTTAAAAAAAGCATAAGACAAGGCTCCTACCCTCATGGCTATAAATCAAGTTGAATAAACAAAACATACACAAGGGACATGAGAGGGATCTTGTGGTAACTCATGTAGCACTAACTAAAGATTTCAGAGAAGGGAGAGTTCAGTGTGGATTGAAATAATTGGCCTGTCTCCCTCTGTGGAAGGAAACTGCGACATCAGGAACACAATGAAGAGAAAGGCTTGAGAAGGCAGGTTGGAAGCAGCACGGAGCCCAGATGCACAGGGCTTGCAGAGCTAGGGGGCTTCTCGTGGTGGTGGGAAGGGAGCCTGCTCACTGCCCACGAAAGCAGGGAGGTCTCTGGATCAGGGGGCTGACAGGTGGGGTGAGCACCCAGAGAGACCTGTTAGTCCTTTCCTGATGTGAGCTCTGGCTTAATGAGAACCCTCAAGCCCAGTGTGGATGCTTTTCAGAGGAGGAGGAAATGGTCAGGGAGAAAGTTTAGGGCCATAGCATGAGATAAGAAGTATTTCGAGAAGGGTAAGGAAGAAGGTAGGAGATCTTACATAATCTACTTTAGATCCCTTACCTGTATTTGGAAACCATCATATAACGTTTCACTTGGGTTGATAATTACACAGGTTTGATGCTGACTGGGCAGAGGGGCTAGCTCTCTCTGTGGTATTGCTTGTGCCAAAGCCCGACAGTGATCACTGGACTCTTTTCTCATAGGATGTCTGGAGACAGTGTATTTTGAAAGAATTAAGATATTATATAAAGAAGAATATATTACATGTTCAGCAAACAAATGAGTGTGTGTGTGTGTGTGTGTGTGTGTGTGTGTGTGCATTGTCTGATTAATGAATGAATCCTGGCCCATCACTAACTAGTTTAATGGCATTGGATAATTTGCTGAGCCTCTCTATGTCTTAGTTTCTTCACAGTGAAATAAAGATAGTAACACTTACCTTGCAGAATTACCAAAAGAAGTAAATACTACAAAAACACCTTGCACAGTGTCTAGCACCTAGGACACACCGAAATAATGTTATTAAGAGTTCCCTTTCCATTTTATATTGACAATCGTCTAGCAAAGGTAGCACTTTTGAGGGGAACCAGCACAGGAGCACAGAAAGCTGGAGGTTAGGGCACTATGTCAACCTGGAGGGATAGCTCAGTGAGGAATGGAAGTTCCGGGAGCAATAATGTGCGTGCTGTGCGCTTTAGGCGGAGGGAATGCGTGGTGCCACAGGTCAGTGAATACAGCCTAGAGCTATGGTCTGCCACAATCATTCGCCCCTCAGTGCTGAGAACTGGGCTTTGCGAGGGGCCAAGGTGGTGCGTGGGCGGTGATGATCCAGCCAACAGCATGAAGGAAAGGGGAGTGTGATGTTGGGGAGAGGAAGCAGCAGCCCTGGGTTAGAACCCTCGGCCCTTGCAGGGTTCTTGTCCTTCTAGCAGAGTCTCTTCTGTTAGATTCCTTGACAATGGAAGGCACTACAATACCTGTAACCGAGTACACACAACCCCTGGTGTACGTCGTCAAAGAGAGAGATGAAAACTGAGCACGAAGCTTTGCTGTTGAATGTCATTCCCCAGCAGGACAATGCCTCGTTTGAATATTTGTTCTTAGTCACTATTTGTTTTTATTCTACACAGCCATTAACCTCCTACTATTTCTCCATCTTTTATAATAAAAATAGCAATGTTAGAAGGGATAACAACACTCCCAGCACGGTACCCTCCCTGCACAGTGTTCTGCATGACAATGAAGGAACGAAAATGACAGACGCTCCTGTGCGGAACGACAAGGCCACAGGGGCAGGCGGGCCCCAGGTGACTGAACGAAGCTTCTGGTGTTGCTTTTGGGAAATTGCCGTTAGACAACCATCCTTTAAAGAAAGTGGCTAGAAATATAGAAGGGCGATTAATTAACAAGCGGCCAGGAATACTCAGTCCCTTATCAGACCCTCTTTCATGGTACACAGATTGCTATAGCCCAGGGAATCAGCTGGGGATGTGTATCCTAACTTAGGAGGCCAGGGGGTTCTGACCTCAGAGCTGGAAAATAGCCAGAGTGACCCAGGGGGGCAGAACCCAAGAGAAGTCACCAGCTCCAGTTTCTCTGCCACATCTAACACCCTGACCCTGACCTTCCATCCTGAATTTGACCTTGTGAGTAGACTTTGATGCGTTCATGATTCCTGACTGTTCCCTGCACAACCTAGACTGCGTCTACCCAGCAATTTAGTCTTCCCAGTACAGGGTCTCATGGATGCTCAGGGACAGCCTGGAGGAAGACATCTGATCCCAAGACAGGATTTGATGGCCACATAAACACAGCCACAGTCACCAAGCACCTACCGGATTGATCTTGAGCTGCCAAATCCAAGCTTAGGGCAAGAGTTTGTCTCGGATTTTGATTCCCGTATGTTATCAGATAAATCCCCTTTGCACATTTTTTGTGCAATAAATAAATAAACAAGAGCTCAAAGGTCCTCTCCTGTCGCCCAGCAGATTTGCTAACTTTTCTTTCCTCTTCCTCTCCTCCTCTATCTTCTTCTCATCCTCCCCTCACTCTCTGAGAATGGATTCCATCAACATTTCTCTTTTATCTCCTCAGAATAAATCTTTACCTTCCCTGAACTATACCCTTCTCAATACGGATTAGACAGTCATGAGCTTGAGTCCTGACTCCAACATTTGCTGCTGAGGGACTGACTGCAGGCAGGATCTTTAACCTGTCTAAGCCTCAGTTTCCCCATGTGTACAGTGGGGACAATAGTACCCCTTTCACATGCTAACAGGAGGGTTAAATGAAAAAGTGTCATAAAAAAAATAATGTGGTGCCTGTAAGGCAGAGCATGCAATATATATTATTTTACAATTAATAAAATTGTATTATCAATATTATCAGCCAAACAATACGTGCCTCTCCCTGAATGCAATCCCAGATTGCCTCTGTCCATGCCTTTGTCTGCACTCTTCCCTTATCTTCCTAGGCCTTCCTCTCTGATGAACATAAAAGCCTTGGTCATTTTTAAGAGTCAGCTCAAATGCATTCAACTTTTGTTAATTCACCTGACGGACATGCTCTCTTTAGCTCTGAAACACCAGAGGGCTCCACTCTACTCTTGGGGCACTTAACCTGGTTCTACCACACCTCTTCACTTTGTACCTGCTAAAGGCTCTAGAGGGCCAGAAATAGGCACTGTCTGGCCTGTGACATGAGATCAATAAGTGTTTGTTGAGTTGCTCTACTTTAAAGTTTCCTGATAAGTATTTGGGGCTGGAAAGAAGAAGTTCAACTTAAGCCGATTCAGACCAAGAGGATGTTAATGTTGTTCAAGCTCCCAGGACATTCAAATGCTGGACAGTGATGAGACCAAGGGAACCAGCA
The DNA here is from genome assembly GCA_963575035.1 of Avahi laniger. Classification (NCBI taxonomy): domain Eukaryota; kingdom Metazoa; phylum Chordata; class Mammalia; order Primates; family Indriidae; genus Avahi; species Avahi laniger. Next base: position 36,032 of record CAUYSK010114907.1, read on the forward strand.
GGGAGATCCTGAATGGATGACCCTAGTTTTGAAAAGAAAAGGAAAGGCGGCCTTTCTCCCCCTTGTAGGGGAAAGATGGGTGGTGGGGAGGGGCGGGGGTATGTCTGGTCACTTCTCACTGCCTTCAGTTCACCCCATGTGCATAATACTTACTCATGGCTCCTATGGTCGCCTCAACACCAGATGGTCCTGTCCACCTAACAGATCCTCCTCCCTATCTCTGAGGGTTCTTCCTGGGCTTGGGGGACCACTCTCTCAATCCCTTATTTCTTCCTTCTCTGAATCAAAAGGAATCCCCTGGTGTAAACGTCTGTCTCCCCTTAACTCTTGTCTCATATCATTCTCTCTTTACAACATGAGCCCTTGGGCAGACACTGTATCTTCCCTTCCTTTTCTCAATTCATGTTCAGCCCCAGGGCGGGTCCTTAAGAAGTTCTTGTTCCAACATCGATGTGTTGACAGTCCCAGTTACAAATGGAGGTTGTGCTCAATGACAGGGAAAGATATTTCCTATCTGGTGACTCCAAGATGTCAACAACAAAAACTGTTAAAGTAAAAGAAAAAAAATTGTAAGACCTATTTTATATTTTGTGGACAAAAAGGCTGGCAGTTTAACTCAATTTAATCAGGAAATTTTGCAGCATTGTATTGTTGTTGTTATTTACACAATTTTAAATAAACTTAATCCATTACACTGTTTTGCACATGTAGATGGCCCCAGTGAAAAATCTTGGATTTCTTGAACAGAATCAAGAGCAGGGAAAACCCAGGAGCTGGGGTGGTCTTTGGAATCACTGCATTGTTAGTGGGTTTACTACCTGGCAGCCTGGAGGCAATCTATTTTATTAAGAGATTGAAAAATAGTTTAAAAAACCAGCACGTGAAGATTTCAATCAGAAATTGATGGGCACTTTTTAAACTGCAATTGGTTTCTAAAGAATGGGCAAGATAAGAATTGCTAGAGGTGAACAGCTATCAAAACGTGGGGGGAAAAAAACGAAGCAAATTGCCACCTACTTGAAGTGAATAGCTCTTGTAATGTAATGGGTTTTAAACTTTAAAATTGTTTTGTACTATGACATACATAACAGTGGAAGTCTGGATTGGAAGCGTTTATTGGTTTTTTCCAATGGAAGATTGCCTGTTTGGTATTTAAATAATAATCTCCATGTAAAAATATGGTAATGTAATTATGCTAACTAGTATTTTCTATAATTCAAGACTCTGTTTATAATAATATTTCATATTTTGCAGTCAGGTAGAAATCTATTTGTCCCCTCCACCTGGGCCCGGAGATAGGAAGAACTTTAATATACAGTTCTCTGCAATCTGGTCCTCTCTGGAGTTAGAATTTCCTGGAAGGTGATACAATAAATCTTACTAGAAATACCTTCATTTACCACATGCTGCCAACAGGAGATGAGGCTGATTCTTTGAAATTTTGCAGATAAACTTGCTTTGACCAAACTCACACCTGGAAACATGTTAGCAGGAGGACGTCAGCCAAACTCAAAGGCAAAGGAAGTGAGAGAGTGGTTTAAATTACTTTGGAGAAAACAAATAGAATAGATCGATTACATCTGTGAGTACACAGTGTGTTGTTGAGAAATTTGTGCGTGAAAAATGAATATTTCATCAGCCAGTATTATTATGTCACACCTATAAAAATCATGATTTGTTAAGTTGTGGATCCTCTACAAGCAATTGATTTCTCTTGTAAATTGGCTTTGTACTAAGACAATTTTGGCAAGACTGATCCATTGTTCCTATTTTTTATACTAAGAATAATAGCAATGCTGTAGCCCCTTGAACCTTCCAGCTCAAGAGTTTGCCTTTGACTGAGACATGAACCCCCAAAATACTGGTTAATAGAGCAATATAGCAATCAATTGGGTTGTGTCTAGTGGCTTGTCCCAGAGCTGTGTATCTGGTCAAGAGCCTTAATAACTAGGATGAGGATACAAAAAGCTACAATTTAAGTAAAGTGGTAAATATATTGGGAGGTATGTTGCAATCCAGACTGGTTTCCAGGGTGAGTACAAGTGGGCCTGATAAAATTATGGAACTGTATAAGGGTAAATATAAATTCCTATAAGTTTCTCAGAATCTCACAATCAAAGAAGCACATAATAGGGATGATGTGGTTAAAGAACAGCATATGGACATGCCAGAAGACCTTTAAAAGTTTGGGGCTGTATTAATAGTAATACCATGACCAGAGAGAAGGAGATGATTACCCGTCACTAAACATAACACACTTGGAGTTCTGTGTTAAATTTGGGGGCACCACCTTTTAGTAAAGAAGTTGTTAAATTAAAGTAAAAAGTTCAAAAATGGTGAATGAAGAGTGAATGAAAGAAATCGGGTGATTTATTTTGAAAAGAGCCATCTGTTTGTGGCAATCAGGCAAATGTGAAAATGGATTTCCTCCGGGTGACTCCAGAGAGCAGGTGCAGTGCAGTCACAGTGTGGGTCTCTAGACCACCTCCTCTGTCCTCTGAGTACCCCCAGGCTTTGTATCTCTTAGTGAGGACGGCAGTGACAATGCTCCCTCCACAGAGGGGACAGTCGGAAAGGAGGGAAGCTGGAAAAAAAACAAGAAAACATTGCAGCTCAATCTTTATAGGATCAGAGACAAAACTCTGTCATTCCCCTTCCCTCCCTCGCTTTCTTCTCCTCTCTTCTCCCCTCAGAGCTTCCCCATACCATTTTTTTCTTCTCATATAGGAGTTTTAGAAATAGTGAACTGATCGGGAAAAGCGTTGATTCCAACCTCTTGCAGTGTCTTGGCTACCTTTCTAATTTTGCACCATCACAGTGACAGGTGATTTGAGGTGATGATAAATCCATGCATTTAAAGCCTTGATTGCCTGAATAAATAGGTTAGATAGCTTCAGTAATTGGCTAATTAAAGCAAAATGGAAGAGCCAGCGGGGGCCAGAGCTGAGAAAGGATAGCTGGAGGCTTCATTTTTAAAACAGGCGAAACCAAAAACTACAGGAACAGAGCAGGTAAAGCCACACCATGCATATTCACAGCAAAAGGTGGGTGAAGGGGAGAGAGGGCTTAATTTCATTGAACATGCAAATGGAAAAGTAAGACACACTTGAACGTCTTTGTCTCCCAAAGCACCTTGGTCCCTTGCTCAGGATTCTGGGTTAGGACAGAGGGGAGACCCCAGAGGCTGGAGCCCCATTCTGAATCAACTTCCCAGCGCCCTGCCCTCCCTCCCAATCTCACAGATGCACACGCGCACGCACGCACAACCCTCTGCTTTGCCCTTTCTTTTCATCTTCTTTCCATCTCCCTCCCATTCTTACTGCTTTTTCAGTCCAGTTTTTTGAGGACCGTAGTTGAACTCCAAAATCTGCAAAAAGCCACCAGAGAGGGAATTCACTAAAACATTGTTGCTATCTCCAGACCCCAAAGGAGCAGAAAAGAAAACAAGGCCATAGTGTGGGTACATCCTTGTTTCCAGATGGCAGAAACCCACCTCGCGGAGACAGAGTCATTCACCCAAGACCCCACTGCCAGATGAGGAAGTTAAGCTATTTTCTCCACCTGCTGAGCATCAGCCGAGCTCCTCTCTGGGAGCCAAGCGTGTCCAACCAGCATGGACTGCTGCATGGACCTCATGCCATCCAAGCCTCCCATGTGGGAGCCGGCACATCTGCTCCAGCTCCCGGGACCCCCACCCCAAGCAGCCCCTGTCTGTCTTCCCCCCATGCACACCAGCCTGCGCTGGAGGTTGTTCGGTGTCAACCGTGCATGAAGAACTTGCCCATGGCCCCCCAGCCACACCACTGGCAGCAGGGGCGTTGCTGTTTATTGAGTGCTCACTATGCCAGATGCTGCGCTAAGTACATCGTTGATGTCTTAAATTTCAAAATCACTTGTTTCCCATTTTATTGATGAGAAAATCGAGTCTTGAAGAGGATAGTTAACTTCTTGGCAGATATTAATAATAACTCCCAGAAGTAGGATCCATACTCATACTGAGAGCTAAACATGTGCTCTTTTTAAAAATTTTTTAAATTATTATGGTTACATAATATTTGTATATATTTATAGGGTACATATGATGTTTTGATACAAGCATACAATGTGAATTCATCAAATCAGGGAAATTGGGGTAGCCATCAGCTCAGGCATTTAATATTTGTGTTAGGAACATTCCAATTTCACTATTTTAGTTATTTTAAAGTGTACCCTAACTTATTATTGATTATAGTCACTTTGTTTTGCTATCAAATATTGCACATGCTCTTAAAGTATGTGATACCCCACTGTTTTCCAAGGGTCTAGGGGTTATGACCTCTTGACTTCCAAGGCCTTCTCCCTGCAGCCATGTAGCTAACAAAACATTTATTGGGCACTTATTATATATGAGGGACTGTACTCAGTCTGTAGAAAGGGACAGTGCATGGTGCTCTCCAGGACACAGACAAAAATAAAGACTTCCAGTAAGTATAAAATGTAGTAAGTTCTTTGCTATGGCAGGTGCTCAATGCATGTTTGGTGAATTTGATTGATTAAATAAAATCATTTGAATGAAACCTCCAGAATCCTTCCCCTGAGAGTAGGCAGCAAACCAGCATCTCTCTGCATGACTGGCTAAGGCAGGTCGAGGGGGAAGTGTGGGGTAAAAACATAAAGAAATATCTTTTACTCCACCGTGAGCAGAATTTACCTCCTGTTATCTGTATGTGCACATACGAATAGTTTGAGAGAGTTTGGGGACAAGTTTAAAGGAAGGCTGTGTGTTTGTGTGTGTTTGTGCACATGTGTGTACAAAAGAAAGAGAGCAAGAGAGATCTTTATATAAGACTGATTATTTAAGCTGATTTATAATAGTCAAAGCAACTGTTTAAAACAAACTCATCCTGCTGGAGGCTAAACAATACCATTTCCACTCAAACAAACTATGAATGAATTGTGTCCCTCAGATTGGAAACCAAGAGTAAAAATAGCCTAATGATCCAGCAAGAAAGTTGAAATTAAAGGCTCGTGTCTTCCTGTGATAGGAAAATGAACAGGAAGACCGGGTTAGGATGCCAAGAAGATGATCCAGTGCCAATGAAGTCACCTGGCTAAGAATTCATTAAGGAGCCATGGAGGACCTGACATAGCTCGTTATTTCCCACATTAGGCATTGGGCACTCTCGGTACAATATCCCTTTAATTTTCCCAATGACCCTCTGTAACCCCAGTGTCACCTAAGGCCTATAACCTCTCAAGAATAAGGGAAGACAGTGGCATGCCTGGTTTACTTGTCAGATTGTTGTTAATTTGGGTTAGCATAAGGGATTTGGTGCTCAGCAAAGTGTTCAGCAAAGAAACTGAAGTGAAGAAATTCTCCTGATTCTCATGCTATCTGTATTTGCTGGAACATTTTCTTTTGATTTTCTCTTTGAAAAAAATGTCAATGAGCAGCTATTTATTGTGCATCTACAATATGCTTGGCACTGCAGTGAGTGCTAAGGAGTCAGGGATGAACACGACCAACCTTGCTCTTATAATACTTGGAGTCTAGTGAGGAAGGGATGACAATGAAATAATTACATATAATTAGCTAAGTAATTATAGACTGGTCTCTGCTATGCTGTGCTAAGGAAAAACACACAAAAAAAGAGTCTTGCCCACACTTGGTGCAGAGTTTGAAAGGAAATAGCATCATGTCCACATTAGCACAGTGGAGGGGGTGGAGTGGATACAGGAACCCCAGTATGGGGGAACCCAAAAGAAAAGAGACCACCCAGCCACAGAAGTGGCTCTAGCTGGCCCCTTCCACCTGGGGAGTCTCCCCACAGGATCTGACCTGCACGGAGCAATCCCTGGAGACCCTGTACATTGTCTTTATAAGCAAGACCACTCACTTACGGGAGAGTAATTCAGCTTTGGAAAGCTAGTTTCAGTGCCTGGTGACTACTGGTGTAACTAATGTTTCCCTTTTCTATGAATCACTTTGGCATTATTTAAGCTCAGTCATAATATTGTGGTTCACAGGAAGCTAAAGAGTGCAGGTTTTTTTGTAGGTTGATCAAATCATAAACTAATGAAAATGGTCTTCCAAGAGAGTATGAATATAGGCCTCCTCCGGGCAGCTCAGCCCTAGCTCCTTGCTCTGAAAACGTTGTTTTAAAGGATTATTTTTCCAATTCTTTCTTTTCCTTTATGACAGTCTGGACTAAATCCAAAAGCGTTGCTCCATGACATTTGCCAACACATACAGTGAACCCCATGTGGCTGTCCGCAATGTTCCATCCACCCCCACCCCTCCCCAGCCAGGTCTCTCAATGGGCACTTGCTTCAAAACCATAGGGCTGAGGAGTGGGGTAGCCTGGGTTTCCTTTCATTCCTCACCAGCAGAACTGTTCCAGCTTGCTGGAAATCAAAAGGGTTCTCTGGGCACTCGACCACATGTTCATATCAGCAGTTAAGTGGGAGGTAAACCTACCAGAGGATGGGGGCTGAAGACCACGACCTTGCAAGTGTCCCAATGTGGCAGGCAGGATTCTAAGAATGAGACATGCCTCAATGGAGTCTTAGGGCTCTCACCAGGTGCCTGACACTTGGCGAATTAGCCTCTCGAAGCTTCCATTGTGTCATCTATAAATGAGGTAATAGAACCTACATCAAAGAGAAAGCACTTGGAGCAGCCCAGGGCGCAGAGACACTGTGCAATAAAGGGGAACAGTTGCTGCTATTGTCTCTCAGAGTCATAGAGGAGAATCTGCCGGGAATCAAGAACAAGGGACACTTAAGTCCTTTGGTCTCAGGCTGGCGTTGCCCTGGGACTTGGCTGATGGCTTCTGCTCTATCTGGGAGAATGAGGAGGGACAATAATAAGCCTTCTGTCTGGGGACTGCCAAGCTTGTCTTGCTATGCTGTGCTGTGCTTTGATCTGGTATTGATGTATTCACCCATTTCTGGTCTCCTGTTTTTGACTGTTTCTGGAGCTGAACTGTCAGCTTAAAACCACCTGCCTTTTCCTACTGTCCCTTCTCGTGGACAACCACGCCCGCTCCTCTCCCACTGTAGATCTCTGCTGCATCCTAGTCACGTCAACGTTCTAGCCTGACTGGTCGGAAAAATAACAAGGTCCCTTTTTATCAAATATAGTTTTACGTAATTTCTTAGCTTGGGAAATGCTGAGAAGATGCCTTTTCATGCAGACAGTGCAAGGATAAGTCTGCAAGTGTCCTCCTGTGGAGAGGCATTAAATTCAAATGATTTGGAAATAGGATCAAATCCAAACTGGCAGCCATTTCACTGCCCATTTTCTCCACCCAGGCAAAACCCCGAGACAGGAACGCCTTAGCCGTTGAGGCAGGACCACCGTGGATCTTGGCTTCAGGACAGACCGTTGGAGAGCGCTCCTGAGGGTGGGACCACTCGTGCTCAGTGCTGGAGGGACAGTAAGATGAGGAGGCCCTGGAGGAAGCTGATCTGTTTGGCTTAGTAAGAGAGCCAAGTTCAGCCTTGCTCTGTGCGTGTGTGTATGTGCGTGCCTGCATGTGTGTGCGTGCGTGCATGTGTGTGGGTGAAGTCTGCATGGATGGATGCCAGAGGGTGAAGGGCCCCTCTGACCACAGAGACCAGGAATGAAGGAGCATTTTAGTTTAAACTTGACTTTCCTTCCCACTCCTGATCTTAGGATTTTGTCCTCTCAGAAACAGTATGAAAGCACACACTGCATTTTGAGGCCTCAAATGAATTCTCAGGGCTAAACAAGTAAAATAAAATACAATGAGAAGATTGAAGTGGGAAACTTTATTTTTCTAATGTCAGCCCTGGGCATTTGACTCAGGGTTCTGCTAATTGCTAAAAGAGGAGAAACATGAAAAAAATAGGGGATGGACCTCAGGGTGCTGAGTTAGTGATAGGGATATGGCCAGGGGACTGCCCGCCCTGCCCCAGGCTGAGAAGGAACATGTATCACATCTGGCTTGTCATGGAGGAAAAATCAGCCTTTTCTTTAACCAGCACAGCTTCCCAGGCAAAAACAGCAGAGCATGAAGATCTGAGTTTGAACACTGGCTTTGCCCCTTACCATCTGTGCAACGTTGGGCAAGTTGGTTAGTTTCTCTGAGCCTCGGATTCCCTGTTGATAAAATGAGAACAGTAGCTCTCCAAGACATTGTATTAGCGTGCCAGCACTGCAGGAAGCAAGAACCACAAACTGGGTGGCTTAAACAACAGAAAGTTACTGTCTCACAGTTCTGCTGTCCACAAGTCTGAGGTCAAAGTATTGATAGAGTTGGTTCCTTCTGAGGCCAGGAGCGAGAATCTGGTCCATGCCTCTCCCTGGCTCCCGGTGGTTGGCTGGCAATCCTTGGCATTCCTCGGCACATAGAAGCATCATTCAGATCTCTGCCTTCATCTTCACGGGGTGTTCTCCCTTTGTTTATGTCTCTGTATCCAAATTTACTCTTTTTATAAAGACACTGCCCTATGAGATTAGGGCCCCACCTACTCCAATATGACCTTATGTTAACATCTGCAATGACTATTTCCAAATGTGATCATATTCTGATATATTGGGGGTGAGGACTTCAACATATGAATTTGGGAAGGATGCAATTGACCCACAAAAGGCCTGTTATGAAAATTAAAAAGTGAGATGTGTATATAAAGCTCTTAACACAGCTCCCATTACAAATTAAGTGTTAAATAAAGGAAGCTATCGCCATTGCTATTTTTTTTTTTTTGTTAAGCCTTTATTTGCTAAAGAATCATCTTTGACTAGGTCAGGTGCCTAGGAAAAATATTCTCTCCCACACACATCAACCGTGTCACCTGTGGTACCCAGGATGTGTGTACGCATGAAGGCTGGCGAGTGCTGGGTGTGCATGAAGGTTGGCGGGTACCAGGTTGTTGGAATCTTTAGGCTGTGTCTACACAAAGGCAGTGCATGGACCGGCCATCCTGGAAAATGTATGGTCATGTACGTGCATGTTTTGAAAACTAATTGGGAAAGTCTTCTTGCTCCAAAGCCCAAACTTTCAGAAATGTAACCATGAGATTTATCCCTGTTTTAAATTAACAGTTTCCCCGGTATATTAGCTGCCAGTAGAGGGGTCAAGGGAAAATTTCCCTTTGCCCTCTGAAAGTTTGCTAAAAATCACTGACAAGAGGCAGATGAATAGGAGAAAAAGCACACACATTTGTTCAGTCATAGTTTTACATGACACGGGAGCCTTCCGAATGAAGATCCAAAGATACAAAGGCAACAGTCCATCTTTATGCTTAGGTTCAACAAAGTATGGACAGCCATGTAGGAATGTGAGTGGACAAAAAAGGTATGAGCCGATACCAGCAGACTGAGTGGAAACCAGCAAGGCCTGTCTGATTCCTGGCCTCTCTGTGCATCATTCCTTCCTCCTGTGCATGGGGCAGGACCCTCTCTGGAATGGGGGTCTTGTGACTTACAGTCAAACAAAGTGGGCCAGATAATTTCTTTATGGCCAATTTTTGTACAGAAAGTGGGAGAGGTGGATTAGAGTAATAATACCAAATAATAGGTTTTATGGTTGCTTTGGGGAAAAGATGTTCTAGTTTCCATGATCCTCCTTAGGAAAGAGGGATTCTAGTTTCTATGGCCAGCCTTGGGAGAGAATGAGGAGCCACAGACAGGGAGTAGAAGGCCAGAGAAAAACTTTTGCTCTAAGGTTGCTCCTGAGACTTTCATTTGGGGTATCATTTTCCGAGACCCTGCACCAGTCACTCAGATCGCATTCTGAATGAGGGTATAAGGCACTCCCCCTCTCTGTCTAAAATGTAATAATAGGCAGTTGGGTGCAAGGGAGCTTTGAAAGGGAAAGAGGACAGATCTTTCCAGGACCTGGGTCCCATGGAAAGAAAGCAGGTCAGGACAGCAGCATGAAATTTGTGGGAACACACCTGGAGAGTGGGTCACCTGGAAAAGGTAAAGAGGCCCAGGGAGAGGAAGTGATAGCACAATGGAGTAACTGTCACCAACTTTGCAAATTTGCCTCCATCGTAAACAGAGGTCTAGGTTCTCTGGGAAACTGTCAGTAACATATCTGAGTCCAGGCTTTTGTGCTTGTGCAGAAGAACCTGGAGCCCTGTTCCAGGGTTTTCCGAGATGCTGACAGTAATCCTAGAGACCAGTGGAGAGCTCTGGCCTGGGAACCTGGAGGCTGAGGCTCTACCTGCGCCCTTGGGCAATCGTGCGTGTGAGCGTGGGCAAGGGTCCTCCCCTAGCTGGTGGTCTCACCTGTGCAATGAGTGGCTGGGCCCGCTGACTCTGACATTCTCTGATATTCCGATCCTGGCTCAGGCCTGGCCCCAAGGTCCGTTAGAAAGAAATTCTGCTGAATTATGAGTGTCATGAAGGACAATGCTGTCCTCAGCTTGTGTTTCTTCCTGGCTAGATCTGGAGCAGGCTTTTGAAATGGTGAAAGAAAAAAGAAAGACGATCTGACTGTATTAAACAGGAGTGAGGGCAAGGTGGAATCTGACGGAAGCCCAGACCAGGCTTGCTCATGCCGCCTGCCTTTGAAGTGTGGAAAGGTGCTATATTGCGAGTGAATATGATGAATTAGGCTATTTGATGAAACAGGATGAAACTGGTGAGCCAGGTTTCTCTCTGTTTTATTTTGCCTAATGGCTGTAATCAGAAATCACACCCTCATCTCTTCAAAAGTGGGAGCCAGCGGAGAGCCTCGCAGATAGTTGTGCGTCTGCAGCCCTATTTAAGCCGCTGCCTCTCTTCTGGAGCCTAGGGAGACGGGAAAGTGGAGAGGTCTCTGATAAAGTCTTCACTTTGTAATTAAAGTAATTGGATCACTTTGTCAATTCAGTTAACAGCCCATTGGTTCAATTTCCTTTTGTAAATTTAGATTAGGTAGCCAGTACCTAGTACAATGGCTGGCACTAGGTAATGTACTTCAAAAATATTTATTAAATGAATGAATCAATGAATGAATGAAATGAGGAGGGAATGCAGTGCATAAATAGTTGGGAGGTTTGTATGTAAAAGAAAAAATGTGCATATAAATTTTTAACCGTTTGTGTCAGATTGACATAGTTTTTGATGGGACACGAGAGACGTGTGATGAAGGATCCAGCTATTTATTCCTCAGTGATAAAAACAAAGATGCCTACATTTGAATTCTGGGTCTTTCCCTCACTTGCTATGTAAGCTTAGGGAGTTTGCCCATCCTCTCTGTGTTTCTGCTTTCTCATCTTTAAAACAAGGATAATAATAATACCAATCTAGTTAGTTCATAGGAATGGGTGGAAGACTGAGTGAAATAATACATGTGTACACTAATTGCAGTTTATAGCCCAATAAGCTACAGATTAGGTTAAATGAGAATAGAGTTGGCCCCATGTGTATATCGCAGATCAAGTAGGCAGTTGCCTTTATGGCATGACTTCAAGAGACTTACAAGGCCCATCTTTCCCGAATATCATCTCACCAACCTGTAGTGTGCCTAAAATTCCTGCTCTTAGAATTCTCTTTGAGCTAAATAAAATGGCCTGAGAGGTTCCAATGGTGACATGAAAGGGGGAACCCATGCAGCCATTAACCACCAGTTGTTTTCCAAACTTCAACCCATCTTCAGAAGACAGAAAAGGATGCAGAGTCATTAAAACCTTAGCTTTGGAGTTACTGAGTTCCAAGTTAGACTATTCAATTCATAACTTGCATAGGCAAGTTATTTGATTTCTCTGAATCTTAGCACGGTAAAGGGTTAATGATATTTACCCCTTGGTGTCACCATGGGATAATAAGAGATAATGTAAGTGAAACTCCTTGCATACATGGCTCATGCTCAGTTAAAGAAAGTGATTGACATTCATATGATTTTTCTCCCATTGAAAATGTTCATAAGAATATTGTTATGGATGAAATGTTTGTGGCCTCCTCAAACTCATATGTTGAATTTGAACACCCAATGTGATTGTTTTTGGAGGTAGGGCTCTTGGGAGGCAATTAGGTTAAGATGGGGTCATTACAAGGGAGCCCCTATGATGGGATTAGTGTTCTCGTAAGAAGAGAAAGAGACCAGAGCTCTCTCCCTCTTCCCATGATGTGAGTGCACAGTGACAAGGTAGCTGTCTGCAAGCCAAGAAGAGAGCTCTCCCCACAACCTAACCATGCTGGCACCCTCGTCTCGGACTTCCAGCCTCCAGAACTGTGAGAAATAGCTATCTTTTGTTTGAGCCATCCAGGCCATGATATGTTGTTACAGCAGCCCAAGCTGACTCATACAAACATGAAAGGCAAATCTCAAAGTTTTCCAACACTATTTGGAGCAATAGCAGCATTACTGAAACAAGCTCCAGTTCCCAAAGTGACCACTTTAAAGGACATGGCTCATCTTGATGTAGCCCTTTCCCCATCTCAGACAAATCCATGCAGTCTTCACTGATCCATCCTGTAGGTGAACACTGCAATGAATAGAGGATTAGGGAAGGTTGCTTGAAAGAGGCAGTCCTGACATGGGCTTCAGAGAGAAAAGGCTGGGATGGGAAATAGGGAGAAAGAAGGTCATCTCTGCTTCCCTGTGCCCATCGTCACTTTCATGCGCCCCTGTCTTCCTATCTCCTTCTCTTCACTGCTCACCCTGCTTCTCATCTCCCACCCTTACTTTGTGCCAAAGGTAGCAAGGAAGAGAGATTTCTTCTCCTCTGGATGCCTTTGTTTTTGGTTCATTAATTTGATCCCAGCACTTTGTAGTTTGGGATTCTGGGAGGCTGCTCCATGTACCTTACTCTTTAGCTATAGCTCCTAAAAGATACCCAGGCTCAAGGAGAAGGTACCAAGCTAGAGCATGCAAGGGCATGTGAATTCTAGGCTTTGGCGGGTTTTAGAAATCATCTTTCTCCTTTGATTGGAACCTTGCATGACCTCTTTGCCCCAAGACGGAATCAAGGAAACCACCCTGTCTGGAGACAGAGAGTCAGGATATCGAGATATTCTGCCGTCACTTTTCCAAAGGGAAGATAGGGGCCAGAGAGGTATGGAGAAACAAACACACACCAAATGATTAAATGCAGTGCTGTATTTGGGTTGCTGCAGAGAAAAGGGTTAAATGGATATTTTCATCTCATATCTTATTGAGATCATTTTATGGCTCCAATCTCAAGGGAAATGAGCAGTTTGCACATTTACCGCTTCCTATCACTCGACCATCTGTAGGCACCACCTTTAACAAAGAACTTATACATTAACTGGTCACTTTATCATTGTAATATATTTGAAAAATCAAAAACCAGCTGTTATAAAGCTATAAACTGGAGACTTTATTACATATTGTTTATCATTGCCTTAGTATTTGGAGATTCATAATGCATGGACTTTGAGATCTATCTGTATTGCCAAGGAGGCCAAAGTTTATTTCCCTAATAATATGCAAATGGAGCTTTTATACCAGATAATGAATAATCACTTTAGATTAAAGGCTGAATTTTCTTTTAGTGGTACTGGCAGGGCAGCCTTTTGCATGCAGTTAATAATTAATTTAAAGAATTACCACTTCAGTGAGCCCAGCTTACATTATTTATTAAGTGTAATTAAAGTATTTATTAGTCAAGTAATAAATGAGGGACAACCCCTAGCACCTTAAGAGTGTTGTAAAATAATCACAGACTATGTTTACCTGCAAAGCAAGACTGAGTGTATCTCAAGTGTGTTAATAGATTGTGATCGTATGGTGTGTTATCAGTGTACCCCAGCAATGGGTGAGTGTCTGGCCACACCTCCTTTCCCTGCTTCTGTCACTGGGTTCATTTTGGGGAAAATGGGTACCTTGGCTTTTTCTCATTGTTGATTTGCATTTGTTGATTTGGAAGCAAATAAAGAAGATTTCTTGGTTCCAACTTACAGCCCTTCCCCAAATCTACCATGTTGCTTGGAGCTCAATACGGCTAATCCAACATTGCCACTTTAGAATTTCTAAAAGCCTACTAGAAGGATTATCTATAATTAAGATGACTATATAATTCATTTTCCAAACCAGCACAATTTGGGGAATGAATGAGAGTTTTATTAATAATAACATGTAAACTGGGAGGATTCTAGGTAAACCATGACTGCCCCTCCAAAAATTGACATGGCCTTTACCCATCTAGCTGGGCTACTTTTAGCGATGAAAAGATATGAAATGATGTGAGAAAGAAATTATACGAGAATCAGCTTCTACTCCTAACTGCCACTCACCATGTATGGTTTTTGATAAAAGCTCAACCTCTGCTTTCCCTCAATTTCAAGCAACATTGGGCTGCACAGAGCCTTCCCCAAGACACCCGCCCTGGGCCCTCCATCCAGAAGTGACAGCTCCTTCCTCTCACCCCCACTTCCCACTCACACCTCCCTCGGTGCACATCTCCCCGGCTTGCAGCATCTTCCTTCAAGGATTTATTTTTAACTCTGTTCCATGAAGAGATCGTGACTTCTTTGAGGAAAGAGACAGACTGTATTTGCAGATTTTTAGTTCTTCAAACATTCTTACCCTGGTGCCTCACTAAAAGTAGGTACCCAGTAAATATTTACTAAATAGATGTACAGTTGGGAAGTGCAATCCCTTGTTTTTCTGATCTGGAGAGAGGGTGAAATTTCAGTCCAGGATCGCTGACCAGAATGTGTAACTGAACAGATGGGCCTGCGGAGTGGACATAAGCAGAGGGAGGTGTGGCCAGCAGGTGGCCATGCCCAGGGCCGCTCAGGTCAGCCCTGGGAATCGCTCAGGAGTGAGGTTTAACTGGCAGATCAATGAGCAGAGCCTCAAGGCCACTCCAGTTGGGCCCGTGCTTCACTGGCCCACAGTATCAGCTCAGCCTTTCTTCTCTGAGCCCTTTGTCTGGAAAGTTCCCCATCCTGTGCCCTTCTGATAAACAAGGACAAAGACTACCCAGGTGTGTACGGATTGGGACTTTCCTAAGGTCACCCAGATTGTTAGGGACATCTCTGCAAATCCCACCTCTTCATCCATGTGAGTCCCACCTACTCCACATTCCACCTCCCCTCTGAAGCCTTTCCCTGACCACCTCTCTGGCCATTTCAAAACCTCACATCACTCAGAAGGGTTTTGACCCTTCGCATCCTTGGGTTGCTCTCTTCATGCACTTAAACCTCCTGCTCTCAGGGAAAGGACAATACCCTGTCCTCTTCCTACATTTCCCCACAGTGCTGGGCACACAGTCAGTACTCAGCAAGGGATGTAAGGGGAAACCAGACCTCACTCAGTTTCCCTCAAACCCTTCTTCCTCCTGACTACCTGCCTGCGTCTCTCGCTTTCCAGAATCCCACCTGAAGGGTGTTGTCATTTATCAAAAGATACCATCGTATTAACAAGGAAAGGAATCAATGCAGGGTCAAAGTTAAAGGGGGCTGAGTGACATTTGGGAAAACAAACCCAAAGCATCAAACTTCATGTTTTCATAGCAGCCAACACTACCCAGCCCAAACTTGTGGGCTTATAAATTGATTTGTCTTTGGGCCTGTTTACAGAGCTGTTTCTAGGCGACCGACGGGTTCGCCGTATATCACGTGCGTTCTGGCCTCGTGCTGCGGCAGCCTCTTCCTGACCTCTTAATCAAGCCGAGAGCTGGGGCACAGAGAGGAGATACGCGATCACTTACAGAAACACCCAGCTGGCGTCAGTCCCACAAACCATCTGCCTGTCTCGCTATGGTCAGACTGACTGTCTGCTAATGCCCGCTTCTCCTATGAGCCATTTATATATTTCCCCAGTCTTTTTTAAAAAGTGGAAAACAAATAGCATTATTGGACGTCCTCTGCCTGGCTGCAGCTGTGAATCACAGAGCTGGAAATCAGTCCAAGACAGAGTCAGACCGCACATGCTCTGCTTGGTGGGGGAGAGGCCTGAACTGCTGATCTAGCCTCATTTGATCTTTGATATTTTATTTATCTATAAATTTGACATGGCCCTGTTAGGAAACATCTTGCTGTTGTGCATTTTCCCATTCTTTTTGTGTTTCCAAAGGGAAGGGGCCTTTGCTTTAGTGGTAACCCGGGGTCAACATTTCTTCTTGGCCTTGTCAGAAGGTAATCAGTCTAAAGGCTACAACTTCAGAATTATATATAGCTGGTAGCAGCAGGGATGGGAGAGGGGTTATAGGGGTTTGACATAATTCCCCTTGGCTCTCCACTGCTTATCAGAGTCACAAATAGATCACAAATACAGGGTAGTAAACAGAACCAGATGAATTTGGGGTGGGACCCTTGCCTATCATAGCTATTTCATTCAACAAGGACTGTATGAGTCCCTGGGGGGAGATCTCATCACACCCGATGAACAGAGAACACACAATCCCTATATCTGCAAGATAACACTCTGACAGTCCGATAATCATCCCATCAACCAGTCAACATCAACTCTGTCCTCTGTGCCTGTCTTAGTTTGAGTCCCCCCAGAAGCAGACCCTGAGATAAGGACTTAAGTGCAAACCGTTTAGTTGGGAATTTCAGGGAGCACCAGGAGAGAACTGGGGAAGGTTGCACAGGGCGAAGAGGCAGTGAATAAAGGGTGCATCATTTAGCAGCTACTGCCGTGGGCCACAGGAGCCTAACTCTCATGGAAACTCTGCGAAATGGTGCAACATGCTTACCCTGGGACCATTTCAAGGAATGAGGGAGTTGGGGTGTTTATACACCAACTCCCTAGACCATTGGTTTCAAGGCTGTTCCTAGGGGGTGAGAATTCTTTGAAACTCTGGTCTGCCATGTATGTATACAAAAAGCAAGCTTTCTCCAAGTGAGGCTGAAAGAAGAGAGCCCTTAGGCATGGAGGTGCAGATACCGGCAGTTGTAAAGTAGCTGGAGCCCATTGAACACTGCAAAGAATATAGGCAGGGCCCTGAAAAAAACCTGCTACAAAGCCTGTTCCTAAGAGATGGTGATCTGGGGGTACAAGAAGTTAAAGATACACTTTCTGTGTTCTTCATGCAATCAATTTGGAAGAATAAAACTAACAGAAAAAAAAAAAAAAAACTACCAGAAAGTAATCCAATAATTAAATGCTAAATGCCATAGTAAAGACCAAGAAAAACAGAAGTTTGAAAGGAGGAAAAATTACTCTCCGATTCAGGACAAATAATGCAACAGAAAAGGACTCCAACTTTAGATTAAGGCTATAGAAATTAAGCTTTTTAAAAATATGACATTAATTTTGTGTTTATTATTATTATTATTATTATTGGTCATTTGCATTGTTTTCTCCAACACCACGGACTAGAAAAACAATGTGCTTCTTTGTGAGTATTGCTCCCAGGACAGCCACTCTGTGGTGCTAGCAGCAGGTCACAAGTCATAGCCATGAGTGGCTAAGATGCCAGCAAGACAAGGGCAAGGTCAAACGTATGAAAAATGGCTGCAGGGCAAGGGGCAAGAGCTATGATGCTTAGCTAAGGCTGAAAGTGGTGTTTGAGGAATTCTTCCAGCAGCACCAGAGATGGGCATAGATGAGGAGTCAGGAGGAGGGCAGCATTTTTCTCCTCCGTTGTGGTCAGGAGAGGCCGCTGCAGTAAGTGCTCGGATAGCAGCCAGGCCCAGGCGACCATACACTTATTGTTCAACCTTGGACACCGTTGAGAGCGAGAGGAGGCACTGTCAATAACTGCCCTGAAACAACCAGGGCAGCCAGGACTGTCCCAGGCCTCCCTATCCCTGATGGTGTCTTCTTCCTTTTCACCTGGAAGTTCAGACCTACCTACTCAGCCTCATTCTGCCTGAGAAGTCCAACACTCAAATCCTAAGGTCCCACTAGCTGTCCCCAAAGCTCCCTCTCACCCTGTTTCCCTTCCCTGGGGATGGACGGCAGGAGGCTCCCCTCTGCCTCCAGACATGCCCATCGCTCTCCAGCACCCCTATCTCAGGGCCAGTACCAGGGTGAGGCGAGTGAGGCATTCATGTCTGGCACAAAATTGATGGAGGGGATAAAAAGCTCAGCAATCAAGACAAATCATCTTTCGTTGCAATATTTTTTAAAAATCAAACTTAATGCCAAAAAAAAATCCATGATGAGCAAAATATCAACATGTTAAATAAAGACAAGATCAGTAGCAGTCCTGTACTTGGAGCCCAAAGCAAAAGGAAAAACTGGTAATACTGATCTTGTCTTTAGGTAAAATCTTGCTGTTTCATTCATTATAGATTTTTGCGTTAATTTTCATTTTTTAAAAAATGGCATTAAAATATTATTTACTTTGATTCTTGAGTATTCTGGTGACCCCTTAAATTTTGTGCCTGAGGCTAGTGCCATTATACATAAGTGACAATAGCTGCCACTCGTGGATCTGTATGAAATGAGGAGGTAGGATGTAAGCACACACCTTGTGTTCACATTAATCCTTCACCGAAAACTGCCCTCTCCCTCATCCAAAATTCCCAGAGCGAGTCCCACTTTCTTACAGAATCAAAGAAGCTTAGCGCTGAAAAGACCGAATGAAACATTCTAATCCTCAACTTGCTTTTTTTTTTTCACATGAAAATCCTAATGTACATTAGAGTAGTTAAGTGACCCAGCCAAGTTCACAAAGCTGGCTGGGCTGGTATCCACTCGTTCATTAATTTAACAGATGTCTGTTGTGCACCTGTTGCTTCCCCTGTTCTAGACATTGGGAATAGAATAAAGAACAAAAGAGACACTATCCCTGGTCTGGTGGAACTTATATTCTTGTGTGAGAAGGCAGGTAATAAACAACAAAACAGATACACACACATACATCAGACAAGGGAAAGCAATGAAAAAAATTAAAGCAAGGTAAGGGACAAGAGAGTGATGGAGTGAGACAGAGGGGTTTTTTATTAGCGTAAGATGGTCAGGAAAGGATTTCTGATACAGTGGCTTTGAGAAAACACCTAAATAAAGGAAAGGAAAGAGGAAGCCAGGGTGGATGGGGTGCTGGGTGAATTCTAGGCCAGGGTGTCTCCATTTTATCGCTGTTGACATTTTGGGCTGACCTGTCGGGGGCTGACCTGTGCATTGTAGGACATTTAGCAGCTCCCTGGCCTCTGACTACTGGATGCTGGTAGCACCTCCTTCCTAGTTGTGACAACCAAAAGTGTCCCCAGACATAGCCAAATGTCCCCTGGGGGCTATAATCTTCCCCAGATAAGAACCACAGGGCTAGGCAGAAGAAATGGAAGTGCAAAGGCTCCGAATAAGTCAGGCTTCTCCTAGCTCAGAGCAGCACCTTCTGCAGCCATCAATCCCAGCCAGCCATCAGCACCCACAGCTCTGCACAGGCAGTGCCACCAGGCACACTGCTTGTCCCCCAACTCAGTTCTCACTGGCTGTTGGTCTCCTTCCAACAGCAAAAGCTCCCTGGGGGCAGGTGTCCAGCCTCCCATCCCTGTACCCTGTGGAGCCCTGGGCTCTTCAGTAAGGTGACCACGTGTCTGTACCTCCTGTCTGCTCCTCCATGGTGGGGATGCTCTCTGGAAGTGCTCGGGGCTCAGGGCCAGCTCTAGAGAACAATGTGTTCCCAAGCGCAGCCCCGCCCCCATCCCCTGTGAATTACCCTCTCCACGTACTGAAGGGTGTGCAGCTTTCTCAAAGGGACAACATGTGATGAAAGTTCACCTTCCACTCAATTAACCTTGAGAGAGAGGGTTTTTTTTTTTTTTTTCCTTTTCTTCCCCAAGAGATTTTTTTTTTTTTGATGACCTTTTTGAAGCATCTTATTTCTGGGCAAAAAGCCAAATGATACACTCTCTTCCCAGCTGCAGGGCTGTTGCAGATTTTCAAAGCTGAGGTAAAGACAGCCTTTGGAATAAATGCAAGGTGGGCAGTGGGGTTGGGGAACGTGATGAAATGCCTTATTATTCCATTCAAGATGTGTATGCCTAGAGGGACGGAGCCTTCATAGAGGACATGCCTGCAGGACCTGTGAGATACAGGGACCTGGAGACCTCGGGGCTGCCAGGAGCTCCTCGCAATTAGGGAGCACGCATGAATACAAATTTTAAAAAATCAATTCCACTTTGGGTGAAAGTTGAATATTAATGAGTCGTAACAAAGCACATCTTGCCTAGTACTTTGTAATATGCGAAGGGTATTTTTTTTAAATATTTAATCTCATTGAGACTCAGATTTAGCTATCAAACAAGATTGAATCTTATTTAAGAGTAGATCAATAGAATACAATAAATAGCAAGCGCCCTTTTCCAGCCAATTTGTTGGACATTGATACCCGAAAGCCCTCCTACCCATCCCTGAAACCACCTGGTTTCAATTCTGACCTTACCACTTAGCATTGGCATGATCTTGGGCAGGTTGCTTTACCTTCCTGTGCCTCTGTCTCCCCAACTGTAAAATGGAGGTCATAAGAGCAGCCACCCCTGGGGTGTGGGAGAAGGTAGCTGAGGGTCAAGAAACAGGAGCAAAAGTTGCTGAGAGAGGTGCAGGGAAGCTGTGGACACTCACGAGTGAGCTCTCCTAGGATGCAATGTTGGGGTTCTGCTCTGGATGTGAGAGGGGCTGGAAAGAGGCTGGGCTGGGCATTTCAGGCTTCAGCCCTGAAAGGAGATAGACACAGAAAAGAAATGCCTGCCCCGGGGACGCACTTCTGCTTAGCATCTGCCATCTGCGGCCCCTTGACTGGAGCCAACGAAAGCTGAGCAGCATAAAGGAGCTTTCTGGAAAGGGTTGTGGCAATGGACATTCATGTAAAGGCATCTCTTAAGCCCCGGACCTGCTCACTAGTCTCCATTTGCTGTCACGGGGTCAAAGACAAGTGATTTGTCTTCCATGAAAATGTTCTTCTCCGAACATTAGGAAAGGGAAGTTGGCATCACAGCAAAACCCAGAGTGGCCAGCAGCCTCTGGGCAGGAAACCCACATGCAGTGATGCTCAGGAAGAGAAGCATTCCCTGCAGACTGTGGGGACTCCACACCCCCAAACTCTCCACTCCCCGGCTTAAGAGTTTTCTTTTCTTCTTGGCATCATATTTGAAATGACCAACTAGGAATGCATTTGGTTTTATAAATACCTCTATGGGCCCATCCGCCATTCCCACCTCAGTGGATTAAGTTAGAACCGGAAGAAAGCTTAGAACATATCCAGCCCCACCTCCTCTTTTTACAGACCAGGAAGCTCGGATCAAGAGAGACCTTTAACTTGCCCAAGGGCATATTTACTAGCCACGTGACACTCTCCAAGTCCTGGAGTCCTCGTACATTGTGGATCTATGACAGAGGGAGTCACATGTCAAAATAAATCACAGTGACCCCTTCCTCCTTTTCCAGTTCCAGAAAAATTAGGAAACTTATAAAAGGCTTTTGCAATGAATATGCTGATGTACACAAAGCTATACTTGGGGTACAAATGACAGTAAAATAGGACAATGATAATGAGGTGTTCTCTAGATAGCAAGGGGAGTTCTGAGGTGGGACTATGTGTGGCAGTCTGTTCTGGGTCGGGGCTGATGTTTGGGGATTCCTCAGTCTGTCAGTGCAACACGTCAGCTGAGTGACTCTTCCAGAATAATTACTGTCAAATCCAAATCCTCCACTAATGGAAAGGGCACCAGCCCAGCTCAGAGACACTAACTTGCCATTCACTTCCCAGACCTCTCCTCTCCCAAGTTCCAAGCAGATGAATGTCCTTGGGTGGGGACAAAAAGGGACACCTTGTCATCCGCAAAGTGAGGGTGCCACTGGCAAGTTGGGCATTTTCTGCACCCCATCTCCACCTGCACAGACTATGCTATTGAACTTTGTTTCCAGGTGGTCTAGGGGATAATCCTAGAAACTCTGAGCTCATGGCCCCCTGTTTCAAAGAGACTTTATTTGACCTTCAGAGAGCTTCCCATTTGGCCACGCAAATGCCCAGTGTGTCTTCTCAGCCTCAAACTGTATGACCTTGAGCACGTCACCTCCCTGGCTGGACCTCAGGTCCCTCAAACAAGAAAAGAGGTTGGCGAGTGGCCAGGCTGAAAGCAAATGTCACCTGCAACTTGCTGTTCCCAGGGCCTCACCCAGTCCCCAGTACATGAAGCTGCTCAGAAAACATCTGAAGAATCAGGGCATCTTCAGCCCCTTCCTGTTCTCACATGTTGGCACTGGATTTGGAAGCTAGAAGCTCTCAGACCATGACCTCTCTCTTTTAAATGTGTGGCTTTGAGCATGGCTCTGAATGTGGCACTCCCATTGAGCCTTCCCTTTGCCACATCTCCTTCCTCTGCCCCTTAGCCATTTCCCACCAAGCACCCAGGGTCATGATGTTGCTCCACCCAAGCCCACTCTCTTTGTTCAGCATCCCCCATACTCTAGACTCTTCCAGCTTTCTTAATACTCCAAACTGTGCTTTACAACAGTCACTGGATTCTGAGGGACTGAGAGACCACTATCATGACAACGTGAGTGATCTATTCTCTTCTCAGAAATATTCCATGTGAGAGGAAATAATGCTGTCCTAACTCAATGATGATTCTACCATGGTGCCATTCAGGTAGCCACCACAGCCAGGCAAAGGAGAGGAGGCAGAAGCTGAGAACCCTCACTGATGGCACCCCACGCGTCACACACTGAGACTTCACCTGTCCCATCCCCTCCCCGCCCCCCCCACCACCTCCCTGGAGTACTCTCCCAGGGATGTCTTCCTACTAAGGTGCTATCCCCACACATACACACTGAGGTTGCCCACTGCACCTTGGGGTAGGGGCAGCCCAGAGTCTGTAATCCAGGGGACCTTCCTGACTGTTCCTTAAAGCTCCCCATGATAAGAGACTTCTTCTTTGTGAAAATTTCAACTCACAGGAAAATAAGATTGGCAGGTCTGGGATGTAGGAAGCTAAGAAAGCCCTAATGAAGTTCACTTGACCAAACCACAAAGACTATGCCCTACATAAAGAAAATACCAATAATATTTTACATATCTTAAATTAGTAATAATGGGTACTAATGAGTTCTGTACTATTAATTCTATTTACATCCCTCCCTCCCTGAAAACTTTTTGTGTTCTTTCTCCCCTGGAGTTTTAATGAGATACTTGCAAATCCATTTTGCTTTGTTGCAGAAAATACTCATCCCAAGAAGCATTTGGAATGAGTGGGCTGGACCCCGGGTGTCTTTAAGATTTTATTGGCTCCTGCCTCCTGGGTCTCACTATTATGACTTGAAAGCTGGAAAGAGAAAAAGCTTTGCCTTGGCTTTATTTAAATTATTTGATCAAGCTGAGTGGGTATTACTCAAACCCCTTCCCAATACTAGTGCTTCAGGCCCTGGCCCCAGACCCAATACTTTCTACCAGATTTCAGCTCCTGCCCCCTCACAAAGGCCATCTAAGGGCAATATTATTTTCCCCAATTCATCTTTATTGCCCCCCAAAACTCACTCCTCTCTTCCACCCACTTTATCCCTATTTTCTATTTCTTGCTCCACCTTTCCCAGGTCCTTCTGTTTCTTATTATCTCCAACACTGAAAACTACAGGGCAGAGTGGCTGTTGGTAGTTGATCAGATGGGCAGGGTGCACCTGAGTCTACTGTTGAGTTGAGGGAGTTTGCACTGGAGAATGTGTTGCTGCGGTCCCTTTCGGAGATGCTCTTTTGTACTGAGGGACACTGGACTCTGTGAGAATGAACCTAGGCAGACATGAGCTGCCTAGTTCGGTGTGATTGAGCAATTTATTAATGAGAATTGCATTTGTCTTTCTTCCTCCCCTGCTGGGACAGCATTTTGTGCCATCCTTCAGTAGCACTAAACCGTACTCTCCTTTTTCTTAGAATCTCATCTGCCTTATGAGGCAAAGCCCGGGGATCTGTCCCTCAACTCTGCTAGGAAGCTTCACAGAGACATTTGAGATCAAAGTGCCTAGAATAATTTAAGCTGTGTAAGGAGATAGTTCTGAAGCAAAAGCCGTGTGTGTAGCCAAAGCCAGCATCATATTTAGGCAGAACCCATCATTGCCTGTGTGACGCGACATAAAGGGCAACCGAAAGACCTTGAAATTTTACCCAAACTCACTTCCCTCACAAGTGCCTAAAATTATGTCCTTTGAGAATAATCATATGTTTGGATTAAGGAGCATTACTCATCTTCAGCATTTTTTTTAAAGACAAAAATCCAAAAGGGATCGCAACTCATCAATTCTTCATAGTCACTGCGAATGAACACTGGATTGTTTTCCTCCCTGGGAAAATCTAAGGGGACATGGGCCTTGGATCATTGCAGGTGGGACTTTAAAAGGAGAGATGGGGTAGGATGGACACAGAGGGTGAGTAGAAAGGGTAAGAAACAAACTTTGCAATTTTTCCAGCTGTCGGTGTTACCTGCAAGAAACTTGGCCCCCTCCAAGCACCAGAAAACAACAAGTTATCGTAAAAAGATTGACAAACTCCAAGCAAAACCAATCAATGTTTCTGTTTTCATAAATCCGTAGAAAACAACATTTCTTTTTCCCTCTTCGGCAGTTTCGAACACAGGGCAAATATTTTCATACTACTCTATAAATCTAGAATCTGTTGAACTATAGGGAATTTCCTCTTCAACTGTCCCCCATAACAGCATCAAAAAGGAAAATGAAACCTCAGTACAAAAGGCATAGACTTTTAGAATCAGCCGACTTGTTGGAATCAAGACTGGTTTCCATGGAGAGTCCACGGGCCGGAGTCCTGCATTCCAAGCAGGCAAGGGACTTGTACACCATCTAGCAGGGCCCATAAATTCCCCAGCCCTAGGCTCCCTTGCGATGCTGCCAGAAGGAGGTATGTATTGTCCACTAGAGTCTGAGGGCTCTGAGACATACGATTTGAAACGGAGCCAAGGAAGAGTGTAGTCAAGGAGGCTGTTCTGACTGTTCCAGATAATTGAAATATATCCCTTTAAGTATGGGGACAATTCTGAAGTTTTAATTATTTAGTAGGAAAGCTTTCTAAATGGCGGTGTACACTTCCTTGAGAGCCGTGTGGTGGAAAGAGCTTCGGAAGCAAGAGCTTAACGTTTGAGTCCCAGTTTCACACTTAGAATGTGAATCAATCTGCAGAGGTTTTGCGGGGTTTTGTTTTTGTTTTGTTTTGTTTTAACATCTTTGGACTTTAATTCCCTCACCTGCAAATTGGGGTAATGCCTGATTTGCAGATTTTTGTAAAATATAAATAAGTGAAACACTTAGCAAACTGCTTGTTACCTACTAAGCACTCAGGATATGGTCTCTATTAGTACCATTGACATCATTATGATGATTCTTTACTGTTAAACAAAACGTGCTGAACATGTGTTAACTGTTTGTTTGCTTCAGGGTGATTATATTTTATCAGTGTCTATTTTTATAGTATGCTCTGATATGGAAGGCCCTTGGGAGCCCAGGGAGTACATAGGGAGGTTCAGCCCCCAACCCACCCCCGATAAACATGCTCCTACACAGTTGGTAGCTTTGTTGCTTTCTTCCCACGAGCCAGGGACCATGAATTCACTGTAGACAGCCTCTGCTCCTCTAGCTACCTTTCATCTGGCTTCTCCGTAAACCCAGCAAACGTGGAGGCAGCTGGGTAGAGTGGAGAGAAACAGGGAGGACTCCATCCTCAGCAAGCCTGAACTCTACACCCAGCTCCTCCTCCCGGAAGCTGAGTGACCTTGGTCTCCCACAGCCTCAGCTAGGGACATAGGTGGGCCACGGTGGTCCCCACATCATGGGCTAGTGGTGAGGATTAAGGGAGACAATTCATGGGAAGCCTCTAACACAGGGTCTGGTGCATTGTAGATGCTCAACAAACAGCAGCTATCATTATTAACTGAGGCCACAGGGGAAGAACAAGACCATTCACCTGCAACTTGACACTTGTCACCCAGCAGCGAACATGATGTGGTCATAGCCAAGTTTGTGGGACATTCTAGAAACCTTCAGTCATCTTTTTTTCCCTGCATACTGACGTTTGCAGTGGGGTTTTCCCGTTGTGGAGTGAGGTAGCACCACAATGCACAGAGGAAGATCCCTAGTGGGTGGGTGAGCCACTGAACCCACGGACATGAAGGTCTCTGGGAGAGGGTGCGTGGGACGCAACACAGAGGATATGGGCTAACCTGCCATGTGACGAACCTGGGACACATGACAGGCCCTCGGCACAAGGCTTGTTGGACATGATTAAGCACTTTATGACAGCGCTCTGCTTCAGTATTGATGAAAACAGTGTCCGTGCTCAGAACCAGCAGAAAACATCCAAATCAGTCCAGGGCGATTAGCCCTACACACACTTATTCTAAGATCTCTGATTGCTAGGATGCTCTGTGAGGTTAGTTGACCGGTTAGGAAGAAGGATGTATTTTTAAATAAATGAGATATCGGAACTCTAACACCTAATAACCGAGTGACCCGGGCAGAATCATTTGTCTTCCTAAAAGCTCAGTTTCCTCACTTGTTAAAGGATAATAATTCCAGCACGCCTACTCAACAGGAGTGTCATGAACATTTCATCAGGAGCCTAAAAACGCAAGCTCTTGTCTGACCTTTGCTACCAACTAGCTGGCTGACTTGGGGTAACTCAGCCTGTCTGGATCTCAGATCTCCTGTCTCCAAAATGAAGGGTTTGGAATAAATAACGTCACAAGTCTCTGATAGCTCCAAAGCCCCATCAACTTGAGGGAGAGAGAGAGAGAGAGAGAGAGAGAGAGAGAGAGAGAGAGAGAGAGAGAGAATGTGTCAGGTCATAGCCATGACGCTGTTTACAGAACTACACAGCATCCACTAAATATGAGGGCAGTCCCAGCCTGGTACCAGGCTGCTGTCAACTTTCAGTGAAGTCTCGTGGATCCACTAGTTATAATATCTCAAATAAGATAGATTCCAAATCCACCTTTTTAGAAAAGAAACAAAGGAATAAAAATCAGGAGGAGTGGCAAATGTTAAGGTGGGGGCGGGGGCCATGCTGTGGGGTAATTTCTATCCCTGCTCCTTGCTCGCCTCTGCAAAATGCTACTAAGTCTGGAGGGACATTTGCAAATCTGCCCACTGTCATTTCCACTCGTAGAGCAGTCCGTCTTCCTGGGAGTGCGTGTGACCTTTGCAGGTTGTCACATCCTGGGCACGGCACCAAGTGATGCTCCAAGGGAGGTGGCATGGAGGAGCAGGCCCCGAGCCACAGGGCGGTACAGGCGGCAGATTCCGGGCCCCGTGCCAAGCTCCAGATAATTGCCAGCAGCGGGAGAGTGGTCGAGGTTGGCGGAGCCTGTCTCTGACAGATAGATTGTCCCCTTCTCGCCACAGCAGCATCACAGCAGTGAGCAGGGGAGCAGAGCGAGGCGAAGCCAACATGTACACGGGAGGAGAGAGACAGAAAGAAACAGACAACAGCTAGAGCAGTGACAGAAAGACAGGAGATGGTGATCACAGAGACACCCACTAAAGAGAGAAAAAGCAGATGTGGAGTGAGACAGACAGAGGAGGGCTGGAGACAGAGAAAGACACGCGGAAACAAAGGAGAACAGAATGCCCTCTCTGTCATAGAGTGTCATCCTATTGTGAACCTCTGGAGATATCTGGGGACTCCGCAAGGGAAGCGGAGTCACCAGAGCCAACCACATGTGTGTGCAGAGGGGAAGATAAAAGAAAGCACCCAGACCTGCTCCATTTTCTCCTGGAGCCGCACTGCCAGCGGCTCTGGTAGCAAGGCAGGTGTCGCGAGAGCAGCCAGGCTTGCTTGGCGTTCTAATTTGACTCATCTCTCCAAGGCCCAGGGCCATGGATGGGCGCAGGTGGGGAGTCCACGGCAGGGCTGGTCTCTTCTTCCCTCCACCTCTGGCCCCCCATAGCCGAAAGTACCGGATCATCCCAGACCTGGACCAGGGGCCTCCCTCCCTCCATCCATCTACTCATCCTTCCCTCCTTCCCTCCCCCAGTGCCCACCTCAAGAGAACCACAGACTGACCGGGATGGTGGGCTCCCAGGCTTAGCCTGGTGGGGGGCCAACTAGCCCAGAAAGTGCTTTCCTAGGAGGAGCTGGGATGAGCTCTGACAGGCGAGCGGCTGGCTGAGATGCAGCCACACAGGAGGACCCTCACGGGGGTAGTTGTGTGGGAAGCCACATTGCTAAGAATGAAACAGAGAAAAACGTCAGGCTGCAGATATAAGAGACCTTCACAAGAAAGGGAATGGAAAGAAAAGTGTCCTCCTGGCTTTCCAGGTACCCCAAAACCTGTTAATAACAACAACAGCTTTATACTCTCTGAGCACTTAGCCAAGCACTGGGCTAAGCTATACCTTATCGGCCCTATCCCAATAAGGACTAGAATGTTATCGTCCACATTTTGTAGATGAGCCATGCAGCTGATTCTATGTGCTTATCCCAGTCAGGTGAGAGTTTGTTTTGCACTGATTTACAAAGATGCACTCATGCATGCTATTCCCTGGACATCCGCTTTGTGTGAGGCCCTGTGCCAGGACCCAGTTGGCAGAGCGGTGCAGTGGGGAGGGAAGAAGATGATGGACAAAGACAAAAACAAAGAAAGGCAGAAGGAGAGCTGCACCCAAGAAGCCTGGAGTCGGCCAGGGGAGGACACGTGCACCAGTAGCTCATCTTCCCACAAGTCAGAGAGGGTGAAGGTGGAGAAATGATCTATGTAGGTGCAGTAGAGAGTGAGATGCTTTCTGAAAGTGAGGGACAAGGCATGAGTTACATCTGAGCTGGGCCTTGAGGCATGAGTTCAAAATACGGGGTTGTGAATTGCAAAGAGACAAGGCACATCCCAGATGGATAGGGTTGCCCAAGCAATGGCAGAGGCTGCAAGGCTGGAGAGTGGTCAGGGGACCTTGTCTCCTACTGCACATGATGAGGCTGTTTGAACAAGTAGGGGAGTTGTAAGAGAGGAGGTTAGACAGGTAAATTGAGGGTGAATCGAAGAGAGGGTTAAATTTGGGATTCAATGAGCAGTGACTGGAGATGGCCGAGCAGAAAACGAGAGGTGGCTCAGCCCCCTGTATGGCACTGTGAGTGAATGAATGGCCACATTCACTGCTTCTTCTGTTTAGCAAATATTCATCATGTGCCTGGCCCCACCTATGCAGATGGGCACATCGGCGAACAAAGCAGAGCCTCCTGCCCTTGTGGAGCTCTGATTCTTGCTGAAACACATGCATTTTACGCACTGTCTACCGATGATGCGACGGTGTCCAGGTGGGTGGGACTTGGGGGTTCACAAGCAGACAGGAATCAACCACCAAGGAGCCACAGTGATGCTGTGTAAGGACACACAGTACTGGGCAGCCGGGGACAGTACAAGGGCACCTGGGACTTGTGATGGGAGAAGCTTCCCAAAGAAGGGATTATGTTAGCCAGGATTCTCTTGGTTGCAATTAACAAATCAAACTGGCTTAAGCAGTAAAAGGTGATTTATAGGCTCATGTAGCCAAGCTCCTGAAAGCCCAGGGCTGGGAGCTGGCCTCATGACTAACTGGAATTAGAGGTTTTAATCCCACCCATCCTTCAATCCCCGTTTATGTTTCTCTGTGGATGTGATGTCATTTCCTCAAGTTGGCTGTTGTTGAGAATTTGGCATCGGCCCCCACAGCCTCATATCCCCACAGTTCAATAGCCAGAGAGAAACGTTGGCTTCCTCTGTCCAGCTCCACTTTGAAACTTGTAGGGAGGAAATCTGATGTCCCAGCATGGGTCACATGCCCACTTCTTGGGCCAGGTCCATAGCCTGAGAGGTGAGGTTCCATGCTGCACCCAGGCTGGGTTACCTGGTCACTTTATGGTTAGTAGGGACAGGAGGGGAAACAAAATTAACAGATATCCACTCCTGGGGAATGAAACAACTACAAACTCAATTACGCTGATGGGTGATGTCAGCATCCTTTCAAAATACATAACATAAGGTCACTTGTACTCAGTATAAGACATAAATGTTATTCTCTCATGCACACACACACAAATGAAAAAGTGATACTATTGAACAACTTAGAGAAAGAAAAAAACATGCTCTGAATGAGCTCTCCAAGAGGAAGGGAAAGTGGACCATTTTAAAGGCACAGTGTGGTGGAGGAGGGCGGGGTGTCAATCAGAACAAAACCAGGTACCGGCAAGTTCCAGGGGTCCCCAGAGCTGCGTCAGCATAGCACCCTGCCTGCATTCCCAGAGGATCAAGGCAGGACTGCACCCCCTTTCCCACCAGCCACCGCCCCCACCTCCCAGCAGGACGGGAAACGTGATCAGGAGCAGTGCCTTCAGCTGGAGGCTCTTCATTAGCTGAGAAGGCCAGCCCTGTAGGAAATCCCGGGCTGAGGAACAAGAACAATTTGAAAGAATGCAGGAGGCATTAAGCCAGAATGGTTCTCCAGGGGGTGGCAGGGCTAAGTGGAAACTCAGGCGAAGAGAACCAAATGGGGACCAAGTGGGGCCATCATTCAGGAAGGAAAAAGATCGCTTCCCATCAGGGAAGAGGCAGTATCTTCACTAGGAAGGACAAATCAAAAGCAAAATAAAGAAAAATTGTAGCAAAAAATCAATGCTTTGAAAACGCATTCGCTCTTCCAGAGAGAACTTTGAGAAACTTAGGGAACAGGCACAGCTTGCTCTGGTGTAAAGAATATTGGACTAGAAGTGGAAGCTGGGCGGTCTGACTTCCCTGGTATGGGGGACATACTATGTGGTCTTGGACTCTTAACTTCGTTTCCCCATTTGTAAAATGAGTTGCTGATCCCCGTATTGCATACAGCACAGTATCATGTCACAGTGCACTGAGATGATGAAAAGGAAGTAGTTTTTAAAATATTAAGCAACTCTATTATAACTAATTAGCCTAAGCAAATAGTTAGTTAGAAAATGATGGTGAGAAATTGGGTCGCTCTAATCCTGGAAGGCAGGAGGCAGTGAAGGAGGCTGTTTAAGGCTCAGGGTTCAGGTGAGCTGGTATCTTGCTTAAATGGCATGGACAGAAGCAAAGAATTCTATATTTTTTAAAAGCATATATGATTACTGAGCACCTACTATATTCTCAGTCCCTTGCAAGATGTCAAGGATAATGCAGAAGCACAGGATATGATCCCTGAGGCTTCCCATCTATCTGATGAGGTAAAACACGTACAAGTAAAGTGCAGCTCACAGCATGAATTAAGATAAAAGCCAAGCTGAGGTGTTGATGGTAAATGTCAAAATAGCTCAGGGTAGAGATCTGTGGACTGATGGGCTGGGGAGGATTGCCCCTGTGTTTCTTCTGAAGCAGGATTTGGGCAGGTAGGCAAGAAAAAGAGGGGCAACATGAGGAAGGTAATTGAGGTGCAGGTCAGGATTGCCATAGAGATGATATGTGTGCATGGCATGGTGAAGGGATGGCCAGTGTGGACGAAATGGTGTGCAAGATGAGAACAATGGAAAATTAGTTTGGAAAAGGCATCATGTCCAGGTTGCAGAAAGCCTTGACATCAGATGAAGTAACTGATTAGAAAGGAAAGAGGACCAATTGGAGACCTTGGAGAAAAAGAGTTGGCTTGACCACGTGGTACCTTGGAAGATGGATACAGGGGCAGAATGCCGAATCAACAGGAGAGGGTGTGGCTGGCAGCAAATACTCAGAGAAGAGGAGTTCAGAGATACACAGGTTATAGGTGGTTACAGAGGAAATGAAAAGTAATACAGAAGAGTTGGCAGGGCTTTCTAGCTAACTACATGTGGGGAATGAAGACTGACGTGGAGCAAAGATGTCTCCGTTACCTCGATCCTAAAGAACTCGGGTAGTTACAGTGCAATATAAGAGTGTACCGATCGTGTCCTGTGCCTGGTGGGGGTTGGAGGCAAAGAAGGCTTCCCAGAGGAAGGCACATGTTTGTGAAGTCTTAAAAGTTAGGTCCACCTGCTGTCAGAGGGAGTGAAGAGCATCCAGAGAGAGGAAATGGCCTGGGCCAAGGCAAAAGCAAGTAGGTGTGGAAAAGAGAGCCCCAGTTTGGGGGATGTCTCTGAACACACGAAGAGTGGGAGAAGGATGGAGAAATAGGCAGGGTCAGATCAGGGAAGAACTTGGACTTACACGGCACGTACAGAGAGCTAGGGAAGGATTGGTAGCAGGGAAAAGGTTGTCTTACAGCTATTTGTACAAATACAGGGAGTTGAAAAATAGAGAAAATTCCCAAATGAATTGTAATGTGGCTCCCAAAGTGTTCTCTGACTTCTCTAAACTGAAGGAATTGTGTTGCTCTCTTACTCTTCAAATATCTCTGCCTTTTATTTTTGTATGTATTCCTTTTTAGTTTAATAAATATTGCTGCTATGTTTTTTGGTGCATAAATATTCATAATACTTACAGCACCATGTTAGGTGGCAATGAAGTTCCTTTCTTTGTGTCATTTACTGTTTTGTGCCCTCAACTCAACCTTGTCTGATACATGTCTGATATTAAAATTAAGATCTCTCATTTTTGTTTTTGTTTTATTTGCTTGTTTGCCTTTGCTGGTTAGGCCTTTGCCTATCCTTTTATTTTTAACTTTCCAGTCACTTTGTTTTGAGTCACAGCACAAAATTGTTTTTTGCTTTGTAATTTAAACTGAGAATCTATTTATTTTGACTGATACATTGTTACCAGTATTTTCTGATACCATAGGTATGTTTGGACTTAGTTTTGACATCATATACTTTCTGCTTCTGTTGCTTCTTTTTTTATCTTTCACTTATGGGCTATGGCTTCTTTTATTTTAATTTGGTTTGTGTATAGGTTCATAGAGATAATTCAGAAGATTTCAGAAGTTTTGTTCTTTATTTATCTTTATAATACTATATACAATGTATTTAATCCTCCATCTTCTTAGTAGCTATTGAAAGCTTTTCAAGATGCTGAAATTTATGTATTTCCTCTTCTCCAGACACTCACTTTCCTACTGCACCCAATTTTAATTGATGGTGATGATGATGACAATGATGATGATGATGATGATATTCTTCTGCTAATCTTAATTTTATAATTTTTAATGCACATATATATATATATATATATCTTTCTATTCCTTAATTCATCAGTCCTAAGGGGTAACTTTTGACCTTTGGCAACTTATCACCTTATCTCTCCTCTTACCTTCTGAATTTTGTTAATTTAAGTGTTTTTAAATTTTATTTTAGTTCATTAATTTTACATTGTTTTCTCTAACCATAATTTCCACAGTTTTGTTTTTTAATCCTAAACTAAATTCATTAAAAACTCACCACCAGGCCTTCTGCCATAATTTCTTCGTTCTCTACTGGTTGATTAAAGTCCAGCCTCTAGTTTCTTCAAGGCAATATTCCAGTAACCACATTTTGGGGGTTATTGGATGTTTTGTGCAGCATCTGTACTCGAACAACAGTTTGAGCATGAACAATTTTATGTTTCTTATTTATTTTTAATGATGTTTTGTAAGTTTTCCATGTTGCTGTGGAAAACTCTAAAACCAACTTAATTTTCCCCCTTAGAAAACGAATATTGTTTCTGGTTTTGGTTTGGTTTGGTTTGGTTTGGTTTGCTCGTTTGTTTGAATGGCAAAAGAGTCTTTCTTTATCTTTGGGGTTGATATTTCTGTATCAGTTTTTCCTGAGACAGTTTATATTTTCTTTTTTTAATTTTATTTTGCTTTGCTTTTTGTGTAGATTTAAATATTTTATTTTTGGAAAGTATTTTGTAAATATATTTTCTATTCTGTTTTTAGTACCCTTTTTCAAGTACTACATTTATGCATATGCATAGATCTGCTGTATCTATTTTATCTTCCATATCTATCATATTCTTTCTCTATTCATTTCCACTGGGTTGTGCTCACTTGATCGATCCTATTCGTAAGCCTATTTTTGTATTTGAGGAAGTGTCCACCTTTTTGTTGCTTCTGATGGGTCCCTAATTTTTGTAACAACCTTTTTATTTCTCCTCTACTTTTTTTTCTGAGCTCTGCTAGCTCCTTTTTTCTTTCTTTTCTTTTCTTTTTTTTTTTTTTTTCGGTCTCTTTCCATTGTCTTGACATTTCTTCGTTGATCTGTTATTTTATAGAAGTAATTTTCTTCATTAATGTTTGTTGACTTTCATTTATTTGTTTGTCTATGTTAATTTGCTTGATACTGTTTTGGCTAGTTTGATGGTAACACAATTTGGTATATGTTCTTTGTCTAAATTATTCTTATGCCTTCCTTGTGGGGTTACAAAAGGCATTTGGGAAATATATGTGTTCATTTCTGATTTTCCTTGAGTCTATAAGTAACACCAAAACTATCCTACTAGCTCCAAACACTTTAGTGTCTAATCCCAGGCAAGATTCCTCATTCCTTTTAGAGATCTTCAATGGATGGTTTACTTTCTTTGAGTTCTTTGCCTTGAGTCATTCAGATTTCTCCAAATTGCTCATACTCTGTACCCTTCTCGATGTTGAACAGACTGCAATTGGCTGCCCATCCCTGCCCATGCATGGATTGTCCATGTCTGCCTGGACATCAAGACTAAGTTAGGTAGGACAGGAGGAAAGTGAGGGCCCAAGAGATGCATGCCCATAGTCCACATTAGTGCTGTTCCCAGAAGGACAACGACCAGCCATCTCTGCCACAGCTGGGCACATCAGTGCTCTTTCTTCCAAACACACATTGATATTACCCCTACAGTCCACAGCACCAAAGTAGCACTCCCACTTACATGCCTGAAAACCTATGCCCACGCTCACCCTACCCCTGGGGGCCTGTATGGGTTTTCTAGGGCCACCAAGCATCCTGGTTTGCCTACAACAGTCCCAATTAATGTTTGGTGCCCTGTCCAGTTAAGCATTTGTCCCAGTAGAAAGTGATTTTTTAAGTGATAAATTATGTGCCCTCCTTAGTTTAATTTAATGCTTCATTTTCAAAGAGCAGTATGAGTTAAAATGTCTCTGGTTATAAGTAAAGTTCTTTTCTTCTTCTATCTTTATAGAAGAATATTAGAACTCACCAAGAGAGTGAGGCAGGCAGGGACCTGAAGTCCAGGTACGCAAAAGACCGGAGCCAGATGATAGGGAAAAAGTTGAAGATGTAAACACTAGAAGGGTTGTCAAACAGCCTCAAAGAAGTTTTGTGTGAGACTGAATGGAAGAACCTATCCTACAGATTAGAAGGGAGGGGCCGGACTCCAGGTTCAGGGGAAGTGTTTTAGAATAATGTTATCCCCAGGCCAGGAAGAAGGCCATTTATAGAAGCAGACATTTTGTGTAGCTCTCTCTCCCTTTCCTATTTGCATCTGCACATTCTGGCCAGTAATGCTGCAGTGATTTCTCTCTGTTATTTCATTTATGGCAATGACTTCAGGTCTTGTGTCTGGTCATAATGGTGATCTATGTATGCCATCTACAATGGGCATGGCTAATGAATCCTATTTTATTTCTTAATTAAGAATTTGAAAGTACCGCAAATTACTGCAATTAACATGGATTTTCTTCCTCATTTATTTACTTATTTAGATGCCTGAAATTGCACCCTTAGCTTAAACCAACCGCAGGGTTCAGAGCTTGTTAAAATATATAGCATTCATTAAAATATTTATTCTTCCCCAACAGTAAGGGTTGCTATTTGGAAATGGTAGTATCTCTGTATACAAAACACTTCTCAAAAAAATATCTGTTCAATTCAGTTTAGTAATTTAACAAGTTGAATTTATTGACAACTCTTTGTGTGACTGAAATAAACATAAGATTTTCAAAATCGCCCATTGTTGTGTTGACTTCAACCAGTATTGCTGTTTTCCCTCTCAAAGTTCTTGGAGAATATAAACATCATCACATTTTTAGAACTTCAGTGTTCATTGAAAAACAAGAATAACAATTTGAGGGTGGTTGAATTCCTCAGACTGATTTCAAAACAGTGGTACTTTGAATAAAGTGTTTAGCATCAAATTCTCTGGCAGTTTTCAAGATTCAACCTTAGTCTTCTTTCTTAGGTTTTTGTTTTGGTTTCCAACTGGTTTGCATGGGGACAGCTCAAGATGGAGTGGTTGAAATTAACCAAAAATGCACTCTGAACTACAGCCAGCAGGAGTGTAAATGGGTACAATCCTACCAGAAAGTAATTGAGAATAAGCTTATCAAAAGCTTTAAAAGATGCATACCCACTGAAATCCAACTATTCTACTTTAAGGAATTTATCTTTAGAAAAGAACAAAGAATATATATCAACATTTAACTACAATGATATTCATTGCAGCCTTGTTTATAATATCAAAACAATAAAATAACCAAAACACGAAACAAAAAAGATTGAGTAAATCATGATACAGCCTTATTTGAAATACTAAACATCTATTAAAAACTTTGTGGTGTGTATTAATTATCAATGGCTGTGTTACACCAAAATTTAACAGCTTAAAACAACAAATGTATTATCTCAAGGTTTCTGTGGGTCTGGAATCTGAGCATGGCTTCACTGGGTCCTCCGACTCAGATCTCTCACAAAGTTACAATGAAGGTATCTGCAGAAGGTATAGTCATCTCAAGGCTTAACTTGGAGAGGATCCACTTTCAAGCCCACTCAAGTGATTGCTGGCAGAATTCAGTTCCTCCCGGGCTGTTGGTTGGCGGTCTCTCTCCTTAGTTCTTTGCCATGTGGGCATTTCTATAGCGCAGTTCAGAGAAAGCAAGCCAGGGAGTAAGGGAGGGCGAGCAAGATGAAAGACAAAGTCTTTTTGTCACCTAGTCTCAGAAGTGACATCCCAACACCTCGGCCATATTCTGTTGGTTAGAAATCAGTCGGTGGTGCAGTCCACACTCAGTGGAGGTAGATTACACAATTACACAATGGTGACGGTACAAGAGATCATTGAGAATCATCTCAGAAGCTGTCAACCATACAGTTGAAGTTTATTTATTGGCAAATGAAATTCATAATATCGTATTCAATGAAAGAAATGCAAATCACAAAACAGTATGTGCAGTATGATCCCTGTTTTGTAAACTAAAAACAATAGAAAAGATACATGCATCCATACATAAACATTCATGAAACAATCTGTAAGTGTTCCAGAGGTTAACAGTGGTTATATCTGTATGGTGGAATAA
The DNA here is from genome assembly GCA_963575035.1 of Avahi laniger. NCBI lineage: Eukaryota > Metazoa > Chordata > Mammalia > Primates > Indriidae > Avahi > Avahi laniger. Next base: position 72,985 of record CAUYSK010114907.1, read on the forward strand.
CAGAAGAGTTTTATGTCCTGTTTCCTAATCTGTATTTTCTATTTTTTCTAAAAAGAACACATATTATTTACAATTTTAAAAAGAGTAAATGTGATTAAATTTTTTAAAAGCAACGTAAACCCTCCAGACTTTGTTTCTGACCTCCACTATCTTTACAGGACTGTCCCTTACCTGAAATCAACTAAGTAGAAGTTTACAAGACCCTCTCTCGAGCCTACTGATACCACCGTGACCAAGGAAATTGTGAGTGAATTCTAGAACTTGTTGCTGTGTTTGTGTCTTCTAAAACTGCTGTTATCACCAATAATGATTCCATGAAAAACTAAAATTATTTTTCCCCTCTGGAGTGATTAGGATTGGGAACTATGACTGACCTGAGAGAGGGGGAGGGGGTTCCAAAGAAGATCTTCTTCACCATGAGTCAGTGTCTTCCTCACCCAATTCTGGTTGCTTCTAGACATGGGCTAACATGATCTCGTGGCCTTCTCCTCTGAAAAATTCCAAAGGGATAGGTTCTACTTATATGTGAAAAATAGATGAACAGATCTGACACTGCTGAACATAATTGCAAAAAAGTGAGAAGACGTGTGAGAGAAAAGATAAAGCTATTAATAACCATTGTACTTCATTAGTTTTCCTGCCTTATGCCACCAGAAGGGCCTGAGTTGGAATGCCACAAGTCAGAGTTGGAATGACTTTCCCAGCAATGTAAATGTTACCTTAAGATCACTTATAAAAACTACTGCTTTGCCAAGCACAGGTTGATGGTGGTTTGACAAGCAGACTGGCTACTCTATACCAATATAGAGCACAAAGAAAGCTGCTCAAAATGGGCAAACTGGTGTCAGTGGGGAAGGGAGGCAGCAGTTCCCAAGATGGCAGGGGATTAGGACCAGATCAGAAATACTAGTGGATCTCTTTTCTCTGGGATCTGTAATAGACTAGCTGTTGTAACAGATAACGCTGAAACTTTGGTGGTTTAACAAAATAGATTATTTTCCCTCAGTAAGGTCCAAATGGGTTTTTGTCCAAGTGGTAATTCAGAAACTCATATGTCTCCTGTCTGTGGCTTCATCATCTTCTAGGGCCTCTGAATTTTACATTGTATTTCGTGCGTCAAGCTGGTTGACTGGGAAGGAGAAAGTGAGGGTGGTACACCCACTTCTTAACCACCTTGGCTTACAATTGATACACACCACTTTCACTCACGCTCATAGGTGAAAATCGCTCATATGGATCTCTCCTCCATGAAAGAGGCCTGGTGATAGTTCTGGGCGGGTGGTTACTTCCCAACAATTCCACTGTGTGGTGGAAGAGCACACACCACAGGCTCTGTTAGGAAAAATCACAGCATTAGAAACTACTGATTGAGGAAATTCTTAGTTGGCATTCATCTAACAATCACAGAGCTGGGATTAATTGACTTATCAATGACTCTTTGAATGGTGAATCATTCTGCCCTTTGTGAAGAAACTTCTAACACCAACCATACCTCCTTCTCTTGGGGGAGGCAACACGCCACTGGCAACAAGGCTCTAGAGACTCAAGGTTATTCAAGGTTGTTCTCCGCTGGAAGTGCTGGCTGTGCTTGCCAAGGCTGAAAGTCAGCAGAACTCACTGGGATCTCAAGATACCAGCTTTCAAACTCTTTCTCTCCCTCTCTGTCTTTCTCCCCCCACCCTCACCTCGCTCTCTCTTATCTCTCTCTCTTTGCCTTAGTTTTTTGTTGTATAAAATGACAATAATAGGATCTACCTCTTAGGGTTATTGTAAAGCCCCAAGGAGATAATTCAATAAAGAGCACATAGTACCTGTTATTGCAGCACATGGGTAGCTTCCCCTGCAAGCAGCCACACACATGAATAATCCCAGAAGGCCTTACCAGCACTACCATAATTGCTGATTCTTGTAATATTATTGTTATTATTAGACAACTATTGTAATGATTAGCACTACTGCCAATAATAAAATCATAATGTCTCTTCTCTATAGCACTTTAGCGTTTAAGTATTTGACTCTTACGACAACCTTATATAGTGGAGAGAAGTCACGCTCTTACCACATCTATTACATAAATGAAAGAACTGCCCCTCTTGGAGGCTAGCTCATAATGACCAAGATGATCTCATGATAGCCCAGTAAGAGTCACCCCCTTGGCTCCCAAACCCAAGTCTTTTAAGCCAAAATTGTACTACTACGCCAAATGTAAAATGAGATCTTCTCGAAATAAATGGAATCTTTGAAGAGACCTAGTCTCACTTCCTCATTGTTCAGATGAGTCGGGGATGCCTATGAGGATTATTCCTTTCAATAAGAAATAATTACCTGCCACTGACCTCAAGTTGTCTTAACTCCTTCAAGGTTGGTCCGCCTGATTGAACCTGGTTGTTGGGGAGGCACAAGTACCATTGGAGTTGGTGACATCCTTTTACAGAGGCCATGATGTAGAATTTCCTGGAAATTTTTCCAAAGAACATGAGTGGGGCCTCAGGAGGGAGGCAAAAAGGGTGCCCTCCCCTCTGGTATGTTTGAAGACATCACTGGCCACCATCACAAACCCTCATAGTCAGGTGACAGTCTGGAATCCACTTCTGGGTTTCTTATTTTTTCCCCCGCCTTTCAACTCTTTGGCCTTTCCTAGCTAACTTTAGTGAACAATTCTTTAGAGACTTTATATTTTCTACTAAGTACAAAAATAACTGTTTTCAGAAGCCCTGGGTTTTCAGTATAAAGTCTTTGGAGACAACGTTTGATCCTACATAGGATGACTCCAACCGCCAGAAGCAATGAGCGGTAGTAGACATAGACCTCAGTGTAGACACCAGCTCCTAGCCCTGGACCTGCTGTTGACTGCTGAGATGATACAAGAATAATCTGGACTCAGAGGAGCCCATGTTTGTCTTGTCTGCAAATCTAGTGGATGATGTTCATCCTCTATACTTCCTTCAGTTTCTTACTGAAATATTGAGAACTTGGGGCTCAAACAAAGGAGTAGACAGGTGTTTTGAAAAGCATACCATGCCAGATGAGTGTAGCAGAAAGTCATCATCATCACTGTGCTATTGCCATTATTGTTTTGTGGTCATTTCAGCTTTTCTTAACACAGAGATGTTAATGAAGTGACAACTACATTGGTTACCCACTGGGAGGGTGAAGGAGCCAATTGAGGCTTTATTTTTATCCCATTTTGGTGTCCTGTTCTTCTTTCACAACAGCTGTGTCTAGTGTGTTTATAATTATTTTAAATAGAGTGGTGTTGTATTACACTTGCTCCTGATAAAATGCAGGCTAAGGATATTTTTTTTAATTCCTAAAAATGGTGTATTTCCCTAAAGGCTGAATTAACTTTCACCAGCAGCCAGAACACTGCTCTCTTTGATCCCACCTGCAAGCCTGGTATCTACAACTTTTAACAAATTATTTTCAGCATAAACAAAACAATAAAATGTGTTTTCAGGTCCACTAGTAAAAAGAAGAATGACAAAATCCTTTAGTCACTAGGCTTTGTTTCATAAATTGGTCACCAAATGAGAATCATTTTTCCATGGCCATAAGGAATTATGAGAATAGGAAATTTAGAAATCAACATAAAGGCAAACTAGAAGAGTCAGATAGACAAAGAGAAAGAGTATCTTACCCCTGGTTCTGGTGCATGGTCATTCTGTTACTTCCTGCAGTATCTCGAATAGGTCTGTCTCAACATAATCATCAAAAAGACAAGCAAACACTGTCTTAATAGAAGAAAAAGTAGAACATCTACTGTGTTAAGTCGGGAATAATCCAGTCAGTTAGGACCATAAAATGTCAAGTTGAAAAAGGCTTTGTAGCATATAGCCCCAAATGACCATTTTATAGGTGAGAAGATTAAGTTTCAGACAGGTGAAGTGCATATCCAAGACCATACAAAAGAGCAAGTATTAAGATGATCCCCAAGGGAGTGTATTAGTTTCCGGTTGCTGCCATAACAAATTACTATAAACTTAGTGGCTTAAGGCAACACAAATTTATTCTCTTACAGTTCCGTATGTCAGAGGTCTGACATGAGTCTCACTGTACTAAAATCAAGGCATCCATGGGGCTGAGTTTCTCTCTGGAGACTCTGGAGAGGATCCATTTCCTTTTTCTTTCCAGTTTCTAGAGGCTGCCTGAATGCCTTGGCTTAGGGCCCCATCCTCCATTTTCAAAGGCAGCAACATTGCATCTCTCTGGCCATTCTTCTGCACTCACACCTCTGACTTCAGCCAGGAATGATTTTCTGCTTTTAAGGAGTCATGTGATTAGACTTGGTCCACTTGAATAATGCTGGATAATCTCCTTATCTTGAGTTCAGTGACTTTTATCACATCTGCAAAGTCCCTCTTGCCATATAAGATAAGACATTCACAAGTACCTGGGGATTAGGGCATGGACATCTTTCAGTGAGGATGGGCATTATTCGCCTATCGCAGGGAGGAAAGAAAGAAGATGGCAAGTCAATAGAGAGTTGGCTGATTGTGCAAGAAAATGAACACCTGTTGCAGGCAGGGGTCCTAAAGAATCAGACTCTAACATGGAGTTCTGTGTGTTGGAAATAGGAGATCCCTCAGGATCAACCTCTGTAGGGGAAGGGAAGCAAAGGAGGTAGGAATAGGCAGAAGGAGGGGCTGGACCATGATCTTGTCACAAGACCTCCACTGATCCCATGGGGATCCCTGGAATGGGAGGGCTCTTCAGAGTCGTCATGAGGGGCTGGGTCTTTAAATTCTTTTCTCTCTGATTGCTATGACCATGCCTAATGGTCACAGGATATGGGATACCCTAGGAGCGGGGATGACAAAGCCAGCTCTCTTGTACCAAGGACAACTTCTAATAGCTAGAATAGTATGTCCTTCACTTATGAAGGAGGATTGAGCTGACAACCATAGCTCCTACTAGAATACCTATTACTAAGCTTCATGTTTACATGTGAAAAAAATAAATAAATAAAGTCAGTGTGGTCTTGTTTGGAATGAAACCTGACTGGTAGATCTCACAAAGTTGTTCTAGACTCAGAACTTAGGAATAAGAATGCAAAGAGTCATGTATTTCATCCACAGTGTTAGGCTAGACAAGATAGGGCCTTGAAGGAGAGGAGAATCTGTGATGTTGCATGAACATGGGAGCAAGAGAAGGCAGGGATGACATGGGAATAGGAGAATGAGATTGGGTCAGCAATGGTGTGAACCCCAGAGGAAAAAACAGGCAGATCATGAGTTCTGAGGACTAAGATCCAAACCCAGGTCAGAAATCCAGGGTTCTGCCCAAACCACAGCAGAGAAGTGGCTATTGACAGAGGCTGATGGCAGGATAGGTGGTCCTGATATTAGCTTAGAAGGATTCTAGAAATTTCTTCTAGTAGGTACTGGAGGTCGAAAGAGTAGAGTCTGTGGTCAGCTGTGGAGGTAGCTGCAGAAATGGTAAAAATCCAATTTCAATAGAGCTCAGGAAGGAGCAAGAACTTAATTCCCAGGGAAAAGAGCATTTTGTGTTAGATTAAGCAAGTGGGCTACAACTTTACATCACCTGGCCCATGAATGTCATTTAGCCCAAGCCCAAAAGTCTGATCCTGGTGCAGGAACAAGAGACGCTATAATCATCTGAGTAGTGAGGGTTAGAAATATGCCTGTGCAGGGCCACATGCTCACTCCAGGGAAAGTGTTCTCACATTATACCGGGGCTGACCTCAATGTTCATTTTAACTGAATGGTATCTGCAGCAAGGAAGGTACAAAGAGTGATAAGTCCCCATCCTTAAACCCCCAACATTCTCACTCCCTAAGGTCAGTGAGGGGCTGGATCTGAGTCAGCATCTGCACAAGGATGGCTCTGCCTATTGGTCCAAACAGACATTCTGGACTCCCCAACCATCTCCATTTCACACATTCAGGTTGCAAAACCTAAAGGAAATGGTATTTAAGAAAAAGACTTTCTGCACCTTCTAGAAGAATGTGGAGACATTGCACAGAGCCAACCATACTTGGAGATAAAATGGGTTTGATTCTCCTACATACTTTGATTCAAGTGGGAGAAACATCATTGCCTGCCTGCAAGTCATTTTCCACATGTAAATGTCAGCAAGAACACTCATAATATAATGCCTGATTATTCTTGCAGAGCTTTACATCTTACTCAACATTTTAACGTATATTATTTCCTTGGAATTTCACAATACTCCTTGGGGGAAGGAATTGCTATACTCCTTGTAAAGAAGAAAAAATTGAGATTCAAAGAGTTTAAGTGTCTTACCTTAAGTCACGAAGTGAGAGTCTGAAATGGGACCCAGGTCTTATGAATCCAAGCTGCCCCCAGCCCATTATCATGATAAGTCTACCCTGGACACCAAGACCTTTGCATCTCATAATACTGGAAGTTTGGAAGAAAGGAGAGGCAGGAAAGATAGAGAACTCTGGCAGAAAAATAATCCAAATTTCATGTTTTCTCTCAAGCCATCTCAGGATTGTTCTTTTTAACTCTTTTAACTTGGTTTTTGAAGTCTTCAAAGCATTCTCACACCCTTAGCTCATCTGATCAGCTCAGCAGTCCTGTGAGGTAGGCAGAGCAGATCACACAGGTGAGGAAACTAAAAGCCAGAGAGATAAGGGGGCTTGCCCAAGAGTAAGTGGACATTTGGTGGCAGGGTTAGGGCTGGAACCTAGATCGTGGAGGGCAGTAGCCTTTGGAATGGGGATGAGATGGGAGAGAAGTATGTGCTAAAACAGGTAGGAAGGAAGTATTGTATTAAAAGATTAAACAAAATTCATTTGAAAGTCAAAAGGGTAAATAACAGTCAAAGGACTTTTGAGAAAGAATACCAAAAAAGGGAACTTATACCACAGACACCAAATACAAGATAAAATAGTATGAGAGAGGTATAGGGATGCAGAGATTGGTGGAATAAACTATGAAGTCCAAAAAGAGACCCACATCTTTTGGGAAATTGGCAAGTGATAGAAGTGATTACAAACAAGTAGACAAAGTATGGATTATTTGATACATACTCTTGTAGAAATCGGCTCTTCACATTAGAAAATCAGTATTAGAGCTCTTTCATACACAAAATAACATGAAATATTGCAAATAAATTCCAGATGGATTAAAAGCTAAAGGTAAAAAAAAAATCTTTTAAATGAGTAGAAGAAAATTCAGGAAGATATTTTTATAATATCTAATCAAGAAAGATTTTTTAAAAAATGAAAAGAAAAAGATGAATAAATTTGATTATGTTAAAATTTAAAACTTCTATATGATCAAAGACATATAAACAAAACTAAAAGAGAAGTGAGAGATTTGGAGGAGTTTGCAATACATTTGACCAAAAAGGATTAATATGTAAAATAAGTTTTTATGTGGGGGAGGTTATGATAGGTGAAAGACATATCAATAGAAGAATAGGCAAAATAGAAAAACAGGCAATTCACTGAAATGGAGATCAAAATGGCCTACAAAAATATGAAAAGAAGCCCTACCTTATTAATAATCAGGAAAATACCCATGAAGACAAAGAAATATCATTTGTCAAAAATTCAATTGTCAAAAATCAAAAGGTTTGACAATGCTGAGTTTTTGTGGGAAATGGGAACTATTGTCCTGGAGGAAGTGCAAATTATTTTAATCTCTTTAGAAGGCAATTTAGAAATATCTTGTAAAAGTGAAGATATGCATACCTTATGACAACCGGTTTTATGTCTAGATATATACCCTAGAAAAACTCTCACTCCTATGTGTAATGGAATGTGTATGATAATGTTTATTATTGTATTATTTACAATACTGAAAATTGAGAAACAATCTAAATACTCAGCAGGGTGCAGTGGCTCACACCTGTAATCCCAGCACTTTGGGAGGCCAAGGTGGGAGGATTGCTTGAGGCCAGGAGTTTGAGACCAGCCTGGGCAACATAGCAAAACTCATTTCCCTAAAAAAAAAAGAAAAAAATTATCCAGGCACGGTTGTGCACACCTGTAGTCCCAGCTACTCAGGAGGCTGAGGCAAAAGGACCACCTGAGCCTAGGAGTTCGAGGCTGCAATGAGCTATGGTCACACCACTGCACTCCAGCCTGGGCAGCAGAGCGAGACCCTGTCTCAAAAATAAATAAATAAATAAATAAATAAACACTCATCAATAGAGCAAGAGAGAAGCAGAGTACAGGCACAGCGGTGGGCTTCAGTGAACTAGACACAGAGTATCAAGAAGGATGATCTGGGAAACCCCAATTTGAGTGTAAAAAATCAAACCGTACTAATATACCATTTGCGTACATGTTTCAAACATATGAAACAATGTTCTCAATCACTTATGGATTCAACCATATGCACAGCGAAAGCACAGAAACACAGAGAATAATGCATACGAGTTCAGAATAGCTTTTCAGAAGAAAAAGTAGACTAGGCTCCAGGAGAGTCTACGGAGGATTCGGTGGTATCTAAATGTTTTATTTCTTTAATTAAAAATAAAATTAAAGCAAATTCAGTGAAATGGTAGCATTACAATATTCAGGGCAATGGATATTGAGTGTTTGATATAGTAAACAATTCAGAAGAGGAAAAAAGGAAAAGGGAAAGGAAAAGTTCCTCCCCAGCAGCCTCGCTTTCCTCCTGTGGGAATGAGAAGGCGGTGGGGAGCAGGAGTCTACAGGACAGCAGGGCTGACAGCTGTGAAAATTATCTTGGCCTTGGATTTTTGCTCATGGGTACACACCAGGCACAGTGGGGTGGTGGAAGGAGCACTGCCAGGTCAGGTCGCCAAGGATCACGGGGGTCCCAGCCAGTCCCAGCTCTGCCAGGGCATTCCAGGGCTAGGAATGGGGTCCAGGAATACCAAATGGCTTAAATATGGTAGGATCGTGTTTCTCCCAACTTAAAGGAAGTCCAGAGGTGGGCAATACAGGGCTACTATGGCGGCTGGATATTGTCCCCAGGACTCAAGCTCTTTTCACCTGTCTGTTCTGCCATTCCTAGTCACATGGGTTCTATCTCCAAGGTGACCTCAGTATCCGAGGTGGCCACTGCAGCTCCAAGCCATCCAGGTGAGATGCAGGAGGGACAATGGTGTGGAGAGCAAAATGGTCCCTATTGGCTGTCAGAACCCATCTAAAAAAATTCTTTCCTAGAAGTCCTCAACTTTCATGGACATTGCATTAGCTGTCATGCCTAACACCAAGGAGGACAAGGACATTTTTTAATTCAATCAGCAATGTGCCCAGCTAAAAGGTTGGGATTTCTGTTGTAAGGAAGAAGAGGAATGGCTGTTGGTCAACAGTTAATAGCATCTGCCACAATCAGTGACTAACTGTGTGTGCCACCCAAGGGCTGGCTTCCTCGGGACATTGATTTCTTGTCCATGCAAGAAAGAGGGTGATCTAGGTGCTGGTTTCCTCATGGAGCCAATCGTCTTTGCTGTTCATTGCATCACACTTTGATCAAAGTTTGACTTGGGACAATTATCTTGAAGCCCTTGTCTACCCATTCGCCTTCCCTCCTCCCAGGGATAGCTCTGAATCAGGCTTTGAACTTTTTTCTGCACCCATAGTTTTGGTTCTGTATTTATGTTCCACAGTCTCCATTCTTTAGAAATTGCACCTTCACTTCCAGGTTCGTCAACTGCTAGAAACACTCAGATTTTTAACTTTCCAACTCACCAATTCCAAGAAGGCCTCCCTGGCATGCAGTAGCTTCCTCTGAGACCACATCATCCCACCGTTCATTGTCAAAAGCTTACCTTTCACTCAGAGAATCACATACTTTTACTGAGGATGAACCTTAGATCATCTGGCCTAGTGATTTGCAACTTTTTGTCAGAGTCCTTTCTTCAAGTGAAAATGCATGTGAAATCCCAAGATAATGAATAAAATGGTGGTGTAGGGTTGGGTAGAGGAGCTGCAAGTTGTCTTGGAACATAGTTAGGAAAGAGAATATCTTGCCCTCATTTTATGAATGAAGCCACTGTTGCCCAAAGATAGAATTGAATTTCCCATGTTCGTACAGCTCATAGTAACATCAGCAATAATTATAACAGCATTAACTAATGTTTACCCTCTGTGTCAAGCACTGGTCTGAGTGTTTCATGTATATTATTAAACCTCATGATGACCCAAAGTCACATAGCTAGTCAAGGGCAGAGCCAGGATTTGAACTAGGTATTCTGGCTCCAGAGAGTGTGTTTGAAACCACTATTCTATAAGCAATTAAGCCACAAAGCCTCAATAATTCTAGTCTTCTGACTAGAATTAGGCCAAAATTCTCTTCTTTGGTTATGCTTTATATTAGTTTTTTTTAGTTTTAGATTCTCAATGTGTTTCCTCACCTTTAAATTCTTCTGCACCTCATATGTATTATTTTTGTATACATTAGACATTTAATGAGGACTTTTGATAAAATATTTGAGTTCAGTGAACAGGGACTGGCTTCCTCTTGCATGAGGCTTTGGTGGGAGCCTACAGACTACATAGAAGCCACATTCTCGAGCATCTGAAGGGAAAACCACGTTCCTGCCAGATCATGTCTGCTGGGAGGAAAGGCAAGCATCTCGTACAAACGTTCTGTGCATGGTCATTTTCTAAGCCAAGTCCTGGCAGGGTAGATGATGGGTGGGCCTTGTTAGTGTCTTGCACTTCTTTCTCCAGAATGGCGGTATCACACGGGCCACTCAGGGACCAGGAAGTAGAGAACTGGGTGATCACTTTTAAATCCAAAGGTATGCATGTCCACCTTTCTACCTGGGCAGTTGAACTCTGCTACCACGCACTCATGGTCCCACCCTCAATTCCATTTGGCATCATGTCCACAGTCCCTAGTCAACTCTGACAAGAAACAAAAAATGCTTCTTATTCCCTCTGTTATCAGTAACACCATGTACCCATTTGTCCAAGCCAGAACTTGAGAGGCTCCTTTGGTGGCTCTTCCTGCTTCCCTGCCATCACTGAGACAGTCACTGTGGCCTACCGCCCGTGTTTCCTTCTCACTTCTCCAATCTCTCCACTCCTCTCCTTTAGTCTAGGCTTTAATTTGTTTCCAGCTAACACCCTCCACTCCATTCTTGGCATAATGGAGCCAGAGCTTTTAAAAACAGAATCAGATCAGGTCATACACACATATGCTTTCTTAATGGTTCTCTATAAGCTTTAGGATAAAGTCAAAACTCATAAAATCGAAAGCCAGGTCATTCGGTATCTGGTCACTACCTTCCTCTCAACTTCGTATTTCATTGCTTGCATGCTATGATCCCTAACCTGTGGGTCTTTGCATGTGCTGCTTCCTCCCTGTCCACACCTCTCAGTCAATGTTTGTCAAGTGCATGAGTGCGTTTGGGTGTAGGAGAAGAAAGGAAGAACAGGCAGAGGAAAAAGGGATAAAAGCTACAAAAAGAGAAGCTGGGTATGTGATGGAGGAAGAATGTTTATCCAAAGCAGAAAAGTAGGAAACAAAATTAAACAAAACAAACAAAAAATGTCAAAGGCTAAGGCCTAAAAGCATTATTTCTAAGACCCTTGTGGCCCGTCCTATTTTAAACTAAACTTACAGGCACAAACTTCACTTGACTGATCCCCAGTAAGCACTGCAGAACTCAAAGTGCCATCCAGCCTCCTACAGCAGAGGGTGAGAGCTTGAGGCCTTGAGGACAGGTCAGAGGAGGGGTGATTAAAGCCAAAGTCAAGGTCTCCCTCCAACCTTGTGAGTTCCCTTCTTCCCTGGGCCTCTCCAAGACACCCTGGAAAAGATACATTCTTTGATAATTTGGCTCCGTTTGTTGAAGGATTAGGATCACTCTTGTATGATGGCTCAGAAGAGATGCCAGTCCGATTCAGGTCTGACCTCGTAAATTAATTTGTATGTGCCAGGTGGCAGCCCAGAGCCCAGAGGAAAGAGTGGAAAGAACATGCAATGCCTATGCCATGAGACCAAGTGCCCTGATCCCAGAACCTTAGGAAGCTCCAGCTCACAGACCTGACCCGCTTGCTGAGATCTTGAAGGCCACCCAAAGGCACTTTGGCAACTCAGATGAGCAAAGGCCCAGCGAGGCTCCACATGGCAACACCAGTTTCCTGGGGGTGGTGCCTCATGCCTATTAATGTGATGATGTTTTTAAACCAGACAGTTGAAGTGGCAAAGACAAATGAGCCAAGACCATTCCCACCTCCAAGGATGATCTGATTCCTAATAGTAGCAGCAAATTTGAACAAACCCAATTCTTAACACATGTAATTTTATCCAATGCTCATGACCCTCCTATGAGAAGTATCATCCTTATTACACAAAAGGGTCTGAAACTTGAAGAAATAACATTTCCAAGATCACCAATTTAGAGGCAGAGCCAGAACATAAACTCATGCTGAATATCAACAAAGTCCATCTTCTATATTTTCCTTCCTTCCAACGGCCCAGAGAATGTCAGCATTGTCGGGGGTTCCAGGGCTGGTTTGCTTAGCAGATGGAAGGAGCAAAGTGCATGGTGGCGAGTGGCTAGCTGCTGACAAGGGCAGAAGGGGAACCCAGATTCCTTGGCTCCCACTTTGGCTCTTTCCTCATTGCTTCCTGACCTCAGAGCCATATTTAGTCAGCAGTCAATTTCACATTTCTGTATTGAGCCCCTGCCAGGCACCAGGCACTGTGCTGGGCCAATGGAGATGCAGCAGGTTCGAAACAGGAAAGAAACGTCTCTGATCTCGTGGAGGTCACATTCAATTGAAGAGACAGACACACAATCTGTCAGGTGGAGAGTGATACATCCTGTCCTATGTAGAATGATCAAGCAGGGAGAGGAGGACAGAAAGCAGTGAAGCCAGAGGATAGATTTTTTTGTTTTTTAGAGGGTGGTCAAAGACAGCCTCACTGCTGACACCTGGCTCTAAGCTTATACCCTACAAAAGCCATTCCTACCTTGATGTATACCTTGTCTGTACCCACAATATAACAGGGGCTGACAATGAGCACATTAGACACACAGAAAAGCAAGCAAGGGGTTCCCAAAGAAGAAGGGAGAATTCAAAATTAAGCCCCAGAACTGCCACAGTCCCATCATGGGACAGTTCACAAGTAGGGTGGGGTGGCCAGCAGCTGGCTTGGGAGCAGAGAGGATTTTTAGGTGATGGGCCTGTCCCCAGAGAAAAGGGTCCAGTGACTCAGGAGCTCAAGGAAGCTGTCCTTGCAATCTGGTTCACCGTTTGAAGCCTTCTGAATCCCTTCAATTAGAAAGGGAACCTGGAAGTAAATATAATAATTGGAAAATTGTAGGAGGTGGCTGAAGAAAGTCTTTAGATATGTTTCAAGATACCATTGAACGTATTTCCTTCGCAGACTTAAGAGGTTATGTTTCCGGGAATGGCATTAAAAATAAAACAATAGGAAGACTCTGATTGTGCCTTAGAAACAGTATGGATGTCCATTCCTGTCCAAGGCCCAGAAAAAAAGCTTTATAAACAGAAATTGCTGAATATAATCTATTTTATAACTATAGGTGATACACCTTATATCTTTACACTGTGTAGTGCAAGTTTTTTTTTTTAATTTAGCAATCAAATAAATCAACAACAAAGAAAACAATTGCCCAACACATTTCTGTACTTTACTACTGAAATCTCCTTGGGAGAGTTCTGTAAGACTGGGAGCACGGGGAGAGGCCACAGGGTGAGTCGGAGAAGCCCTCAACAGTGTCAATGCCCAAATCTGGGGCATGGAGAGACAGAACAGACAGGGAAAGGCCGTGAGAAGCTGCCAGATGCCCAGAGCCAAGAGGCCTTGTGCCCAGAGTGACAGGAAGCAGCCTGGCTGGATGGCGTGGCTTGTGCTTGCTGCGACGCCATAAGCTCTATGGTAGATGAAGTTGGCAGGAAAGGTGCAAGAAGCTCACACTTTCTCCATATCTCCATCTCTCCCTCCCCTCTCCACTCCCACCCCAGGAGACTCTCAAATCTAAAGTTAATGCTCCATCTCAGCTCAGGATCCATTCTCTCCTGTCTCCTAATTAGGCTCCTTCTCTCCCACCTGGTCTCTCCCTTTCAATTAGATTCTTCCTCGGCAAACACATCATCTCTCATTCTTAGGAAGAAGAAAAAAGAGAGAGAGAGAACGTTCCTCGGCCCCACTTTTCCTCCCAAGTAGCATTCCATCTCTCCACTTTCTTTAATTGCCAGACTGTGAAGAAGTGTTTCTATATGCACTACCTCCGCTTCCTCACCTCCACCTTATTTAACATCCCACAGGCTGCTTTCTGCTCCCACAATTTCACAGAAACTTCTCTGTCGGGTGGGTCAACTCATCCAAGCCCTTGCCCTCAGCAGTTTGGCCACATCTTGCCACTGCCCATACCCAGCATCTTACAACATTCACGTCATTTGGTCTGCGTGACTCTGCCCCTTGATCCTCTCTGAAGCCGTCTCGTCTCCTTCCCAATCCCAAGCCCCACCACCATCACCTTACTTCTCCAGGAATCACCAAACTCACTGCTTGTTTTGGGGTGATACACCCCTTTGAGAATCTGATGGCAGTTTTAAGAAATCTCCCCAAAATATGGTTTTATTTCTATATATCCATACTTTACATATGCACATACATATATAAATATTATGTCAGGGGAGGCTCATGAAATCCTTAAATTAAGAAGAGCCTGTGTCCCAGAAAATAGTCTTTGATACAAAATGTAATTCTCAGGTTATGATGATCTGTGTTGATGTTAAATCCCATGTTTCCAGTGAATCCTTGGCCTACAGGGGTACTATAATAGAATAAAGTACTTTATCAAAAGGCTGGGCCCAGGGTTCTCATTCAATTTTCATGCCTTAAAGGCTGCATGATCTTGGGCAAGTCATCTCTGTACACCAAAGTTACTCCCTCCGTAAAAAGGGGTATTACAGTTTCTTCTCTGCCTCACAGAATTATTGGAAAGATTTAATGAGATGAGGAATTTGAAACATTTTGCAAACTTCTAAGCACAACAGAAATGATCACCATTAAAATCACGGATCAATATTCTTAGAGATGCAGAGTGTTGGAGTAAAGGGACCAGCAGGGTGTGGACAGGGGTTTTAACCCCACCTTGGACACCATGTTATGATTTGACCTGGGTCCATGTCCTCGTTTGTAGACAGGAGATGATAATAGGTATCCTCGCCACCTCACAGAGCTAGTGTAAACATCAAATGAAATAATGAATGTGGAGGGACTTTGCAGCTCAGCAAGACTGGGGCACCTGTCATCTCTCATCTTCTTCTTTGTCCCTCTCCACGTGCATGAATTGAGCTCCATGAGCCACACAGAGTGAGGCTATTCTCATAAGAGTCCCACTGTGCCCAATGATGGAGCATTCCTGCAAAATAACTTGAGAGTTGAATTAGACTCCAGTGAGTTAATCATGGATAATGTAATTATAGGAAGCAGCAAATAAATCTATAATAATTGGCTACTTATTATTTTTTAAAAGGGGGCATGGAGAGAATGAATACAGTATGTGAGAAAAATTATCCTTTGTGGAAATAATCACTCCTCCCGGTCACTTGGCCTATATTGGAACACACCCCAAAAAGTGTTGGTGTCTGTCTGGCACACCATGTTGCTATAAAATACTTTCTGACCTGAAATCCTGACTTTACTCTGATGCATGAGTGTTAGTAGCCGCTAGCACGTGTGTCTCCAGGTTTCCGGCTCCAAGAAAGAGCATGGTGGCTGGAACCTTTGTGCATTCCTTGCTCCCAGCCCCTTCCTCTCTTCACTGTGCACAGCTGAGGTTCAGGATGTTAAGGGTCAGCAACAGGGCAAACAGAATGGTAAGGTTAGGTTGGACCCATCTCTGCCCTCCCACCAGGTTCTATCAGGTTTCAGGAAGAAGTGGAATTTCCATGGCACTGTAAGAAGGGAAGGGCCAACTATTACCTGGTGAGAAAAAGCCAGGTCACTGTCAGAGTCAAATAACACAGCAAAGAAGCATTTCTCAACAGTCTCTAGGACCTCCATTGCAGAGGTGAGGAGAGGAGAGTGTCTGGGACTCTACATGCAAGGGAAGGAGAATAAGGAAATGGGAGGGAAGCTAACATTTATTGAGCTAAGGCCATTACCTATATTACTTCTTTCAATTCATTCAACAATACACTTTTGTGTGTGTGTGTATTATCCCATGTTGCAAACAAAGAACCTGAGAATCAGAAAGGCTGAAACTTGCCAAGATCACACAGAGAATAAGGGACAGAGAAGACTCCAAATGCCAGGCTATTTCACTCTGGCAAGATGCTCCACCAAAGGTAGTGGAGGCCATTTCAAGCGCTGGACACCCAGGAAATGGCAGAGTGACTCTCCAATTATCTCGTCTATTATCAAAGCCCTATGATTATTATGGTGCCACATACTATAGTTGAGTAAGAAGACCCCAATCTGAGACTTGGGTCTACCATTTACCAGCTTTGGGAATTAAGTCCTTAAAATGTATCTATAAAGTGAACATAATATTATCTCACTGGAAAGCATGTAAATTGATGTGTAGTTTCAATGCAATGCTTTTTGTAAAAAGTGCTTTTTCTCCTGCCTACGCTAGGCCATGTGGCCAAGGAGAGAAGTGGCATTGTCTCTATTCACAGGGAAGCAGATAAGAGGCCTATCCCTGGCAAAGACACAGAAAAGCAAGGGTTGTGGAGGTCCTGGGACGCTGGGGAAGGATAACGGATGGCCCAGAACACAGCTGAGGCCTGATAATGAATGACACGTTCCCTGGGGAAAAAGATTTGGGGGGAGGAGAATATCAGCAGGTCTTGGCTACAGCAAGGACATCATGAGGCATGAGCTCCAACTCTGCCTTTTCCCCCTAATCCCTTGATACGATATCCTGGTTTTATGGCTCTAGAGAAAAGGATAGGCTGTAAGGTCCTAGAGGGAATGGTTTCTATATTATGTGTTATTGGATTTTCCATAGACCCTAGAAGAGCACAGAGCTCCAATAAGTAGCCCATAAAGGCAGGATGCTGTGCCATCCTTCTGTGAGTTTCCATAGCTAACTTTTCCCTAATGAATTTAATGTCGGGCAGAAGACCCCAAAGGGCTTGTTAAACAGGCAGGTTCCCAAGCTGCACCTCTAGAGATTCAGACTTGGAGGGATGGAGGTGAGGCCGTTTAACAAACTCCCTGGTTGTTTCCAATGCAGGTGATCTTGGGGGAAAATCTCTGAGAAACCCTCTGGTAGTAGTCTGTTGTTTCACATACCATCTTGTACTAAAATTATCTGTTTATGGATCTAATTGCCCCCACCAGTTCTTTCAGGGCAGGATCTGTGCATTCTTCTCCTTGTACCACAAAGCCTAGAAGAGCGCCTGGCACACCACAGGTGTTTGGTTGAGCTCAACAGACCCACAAGTTCTTAAAATATATCTCATTCCCATAGGAGCAATTTCATGTCTAGGGTTCATGTTGTAGACAATGGTCACCGTATCCCCATATATTATAAATATGGGCAACAATATTGAATCTCAGGATGGTAGAGTGACCAAGCTGAAAAGTACCCAAATTCATTCTTTAATGTCCATAAAGCAAAGGCACAACTTTGGACCTCTACATTCATTTGCAGTAGTAAGAGTATGCTCCAAGAAACATTTTATAAGAGCTCATCTAATCAACGTAATAAAGTTTACATTACAGTCACTTTGTAGATGAGAGAACTGAGGCATAAAGAAGTTAACTGACATGTTCGAGGTTGCACCATTAATCAGTGTCAGACCCAGAACCCAGACCCAGGTCTCTGAATTTTCTAGGCAGTGCTTCTTCCAAACCACAGGCTTGTGAGAAGGGCCTGTGTGTTTTGTTTCTGGCTTTTTTTTTTTAAAGAATGATCAATAAGATCTTCTCTTTCTCTCTCGCTCTCTCTCTCTCTCTCTCTCTCTCTCTCTCTCTCTTTAATGTCATTACTGCTTGCTGCAGAGAAATTTATCACAAGAAGGCATCATTTTGAAGTTCCCTGGACAGCTCTTTCCAAAGCTGTGGACCATGGAAAGTCTTTCCCAGAGCCCCTCAGAATTCTAAGAAGGAAACAAAATTGGAGTTAATTAAATATGTAATTAATGTTGACTGTGGCGAGCATGCTTCTTTTAGGTCAGATTGATGATGCAGGGGCGTGATAGTGCTTGCGATGGCTGTGTGTGTGTTTAGGATGTCAGGGCCCTTGTCTCAGCCCTGGGATTGTTACTCAGAGGCAGATTTCGTAGGACGGGAGGAAGGGCTGCAGCAGATTTCAGGGGAATAAGTTTTGCAAGGGGCCCCTCCACCTTATACACATTAACCAAAATGGACTCGTCCCTCACTGAGCAGAGTTCCCGTCAGCAGTACCATATCCCTTCCCAGCCAAATGCTCAGCAAATCACACTAACGTAACTACTCAAAGTCTGGTTCTTATTTGTCCTCTTTGCCTTTTCTGTTGGCCACTGTAACCCTCCCCTCTTAATGCTTTTCTGCCTGCTCAGGCATTCCAGTGACTCTGTCAAGCTTCAGTCTCTGTGAAACACATTCCAATTTGTCAATTCTCAGACCCAACCTCCCCTTTGCTACCTTATGCAAAGCTCCATATAGTCTTTCTTAGCAACCCTAGTCAAAATGCTGAATTACAGAGGTGGGCAGAGCCCACCCATAGTAGGTCCCAATGAGGGAGGCTGTGTCTCTTTCTTCTCGCACACCTGTGCTGATGACTAGGAAATAAATCTCCCTGATAGCTCATGTGCTCATCTGTTGTGGCTTAATCAGCTTCATGGATTCAGAATAATTTTCCCCATCAAATACCATTCTCTCAGGGCACGCCCCACACCACTGAGAAGCAGGTAAGACAGAGAGGGTGGTATCCATTCCGCAGGTTCTGAAGCTAAAGATCAAGGATCAAGCTGACTTACCCAAAGTTAGTTAGTAACAGAGCCCCTTCCAGAACCGCAGCTTCCTGTCTCCTGGTCTAACGGTTACTAGTCCTTATTTCTCCCTGATCATGCTCTGACTGTAGCTAAAGTGTACCCACAAGGTTGGCTGATGTATCCTCAGTAGGATGGAAGAAAAAGAGGAGGAAATCTTTGTTTTCATCTCCTGGAATGTTCCAATAGTTCCAGCTGTGGCTACAGTTCATGACTGTGGGGATTTTTAGCCTGTTTATTTTCTTTTGAAAGATTCTATCTCTATTCCAGCAAACTTTCCAGCAAACAGTACTTTGAGGCAGCTGGGGAAGGGAGGATTGTTCCTTCCCTGTCATATGTCCTTAAAATAACACAACAGGGGAGGCAAGCCCTCAGGGTCCCCTTGAGGTACCAAGGATAGCATAATGAATTGGCTAATCATAAACGATTCACTCCTGAGTTCCAAGCGATGTGGTAATGAATTGCCAATGAGCCATTTGCCAGACTGCAGCCATATGGTAAGGGATGGGACCCTGGCACATTGTAGCCATACTGTGGGTTTGTCTGCATAATTGTTCCCATCCAGAACCTTCCCATCTCTATGGCTGCTAATTAGCGTCCTGTTTAAGCTTCTGTTGTCAAAACTAATCATTTGTTTATTTTATTCGCATAGGTCTTTCTCTTATCTGGTTAGCAATAGTGACCATTAAGAAATGAAAATGTGTTTGAATTCACATAAAAATATTTGAGTTTCACATCTTGCATTACCCAGTGGGTCCCCAGGCCTACCAGCACTGGCCTGTGATGGCAACTCAATCCAGGAGCTTATTAAAACCAACAAATTATCATCTTTCCCTGCAGAAACGCAACTGAGGATTCAGTTCATTAATTTCTCCATTGTTCTTCCTTTCCACGGACATTACTCTAGTTGGATCTTTCGCTGTAAAATGTGGATTTTATTATAATAGCGATGATAATAAAAATAATTAGGAGAAGAAGGAGATTCATTTATCAGAATGAGGCACCCTTTCAAACACACACTCCCTGTTGGTTTGATGAGATGGCGAGATTGAGGAGAGAACAGTGTTGGTTTCCTTTCTGCTCAGCTGTCACTTCCGTGCTTTCTTCCTCAGTTTCCTTAGTAGTTACCCAACAGGGGCTAGAAAGAGAGAACTGGGAAAACAAAAACAAAAACAAAGCTGCTCTAGCAGGAAAGGGGAATGAGGACCTATGATTAGTAAACAGTAAAGCAAATTTGAAAGGAACAATTTTAGGAAGGATTTAGAGACACAGTAGGGTGAGGGGAGGATGTGACCATGCATGGCCCAGTGTGTGCCCAGCATCTCACGCTCCCCTCGCCACCACTACCAAGACGGGGGCTAGGATTGTCCCTTTATCCCCCAGCCCCACACACATACTTCTGACAGCCTTTGACAGTTTCTCCCACTAAGACTGCTTGCTATTCGTGTACACTGATTTTGCTTTCATGACAATGTTGAAAAATATGGGAGCATGAAGGTAAAGAAGAGAGAAGACAGAGGCAAGGAAGCCCACAGGGTAAAACTCCCCAAGAGCACACCCAGATCCCTGGATTCCTTTAGGACTAGGTGGGAACAATTAGTGTTTCACAATTTCCTGATTCCCCCTGCGCCCACACACAGCACCCCAGAAACAGCCGACGTGCTAATTGCAAGGTCAGGCCGGCGTCTTACGTGGCATCTGGGACGTGGTAGAAGGCAAACAGATTTCCATATGCGGTCCCCTCCAGTAGTCCTCGGCCCCAAGCACCCACACCACGTGAGAACTCGGCTTCTCGGGAGACGCTGACATTTTAATTGGAAGCATCTGTTGCCTTTTCTGTTATTTTTGGCCAGGTTTGGTTTATTTGTGTGAGCCGATGTTTGTGTACAGACCCGCCTACATGTTTCACAAAGTCCAGCCTTGCCTCCGCTCTCATTTTCTTCTCAAGTAGCTGACAGGACGTGTGACGGGGCCACTTGCCTTCAACCTGTCTGTCCTGACGTGGATTTCTCTCAGCACAATTTATGTTTGAGGGGTGTGGGGGGAGCTGAAAACAAAGCACCTTCCTGGGAAAAAGAGATGTTTGGGGGAAGGGAGGCCTTTTCCCGCTACAGCCCAGCCCTGACTCGCACACCACAGCTGGGCCTGTCCAAAGTGTCCCACGAGCCTTGCTCCCAACAGCCTCTGAGACCTGCCCTTCACCTTCTCCTCACTTCAAAACTGGCCCTTCTTCTCCCTGTCAAACCCAATCTCCTCCACAGAGCCGTCCTCTAGGTGTCTGGTTGGCCTGACGATGCACTGCAGTACCACTGGCAGTCAGTAATCCAGTGGCACTGTCCTTACTGTGTTCTAAGCTGCCATGGGTCAAATGGTGCTCCCTCAACAACAGCAAAATACCTTTATGCAGAACTTCGGCATGTGAATTTATCTGGAATAAAGATCTTTGCAGATAAGGTCAGGATCTTCAGATGACATCATCCTACGTTGGGGGGACCCTAAATCCAGCAATGGAAGAGACAAAAAAGATGTGACAGAGAGGAACAAAGGGCATGTAAAGATAGAGGCTGGGGTTGGAGTGACGGTTCCACGTGCTGAGCCAAGGATCAGCAGGAGCCACCGGGAGCTGTCAGAGGCAAGAAAAAATGCTTGTTGGAGCCCCTGGAGGAAGCGTGACCCTGCCGCACTTTGATTTGAGATTTCTAGCTTCCAGAACTGTGAGAGAATAAATGCGGGTTGCGTTAAGGCACCAAGTTTGTGGTAGTTTGTCACAGCAGTCCTGGGAAACTAATGGAGCAGCCCTGGGCTGGGGCGAAGCCTAAGGATGAAGGAAGTGGAATTTGCCTGGATTAAAGGGAGCGCCCTGACTTCCTCCTGCTCTGCCACTCAGCAACTGTGTCCCCTCAGAGAGGTCGCTTGAGCTCCTGGCCTCGATATCCTAGCCAGTACCTTGAAGGAGGTGCCCAGGCAATGTCTACGCTCCCTCAGCTCTAGCGCTGTTGTGTTTTGAGTAAGAAAGGGAAGTTATAACTGGAGGAGACAGTGACATTGCAATCCTGAGTCCCCCCCAGTGAGATGCAGACTGAAGAGGTCATTGTGTATCTGAGGAGGGGAAGTTTCGAGTGCGGTGGGATTGGGGAAGGCCCACAGGGGGAAGCATCTCTGAGCTCATGAGTAGGCTTCTAAAGGAGAGAGTGAGGAGAGATTAGAGACCCGGCAGAGGTGCTGACATGAAGAGGTTGGATGAGAGGATGACAAGGAGGAAACAAGCCAGGTTGGAGCAGGGAGGACCACGGGAGCACCACGTCCCCACTCACCGGGGATCAGGGCTGGCCCTCAGCTCCCATGCATCATTCCATCACACAAACCCTTACCGAACACGCGCTGCCACCCTGCAGCATTTGGGGCACTGAAGCATCCATGGTGGGCACAGCCTCTGCTCTCAGAGGGCCCATGCAGTCCAACAGCCCATTGAGCAAGTAACTGTGTTCAGGGAGGCAGATATTTTAGTCCAGGATGTACACAGAAGAGATTCTACTTCAGTCTAGGGGACTGGGACTTCTTCCCGGAAAAAGTGGCTTTCAAGCTACTTGAGAAATGAATAAAAGTTGGCCAGTTGACAGGAATGGTGAGAGCTTCCCCATAGCTCTCCCTCGTGTGAGTCTTGGTAAAATAAGGAAAGCAAAAATGTACAACAGGAATAAACACGAACAGTGAGAAAAGGTAAGAAGAATCAACTAGAAAAACATGGCAATCTGGGGCCATCTGGCACTGGGGCAAATATCCCTGCACAAACAAGAGCCTTCCAGGTACCACTCCAAGCCTGTAATACAAGTTTAAAATAAATTCAGTGTACTTTGCTTATCGCAAAGGTAAGAAAGACTGAAGTATTAGAAACACCATCATCAAACACAATCAACTGAGGCCTGTCAGCTCTCTGGAAAACTCTTTTGGGGAGATTTCCTGTTCCTAGCTGGGGCTGACTTCCTGGGTCTTCCTGTGTTGACTTGTATACAGACCAGTCTTCATTACATTCTTGGTATGATTCTCTCTCTCTCTCTCTCTCTCTCTCTCTCTCTCTCTCTCGGGCTTTGAAGAGGGCAGGGCCTTCATCTTTTCTTTGCTGGCCAGCCACCCATGGGTGCCCTGTATCTGTAATGGTTTTTTCCTCTGGAATGGCCACTGTTTATCTGGTGGGTCACCTCCAATCTTCTGGCATCTGTCCATTCCTACAGACCAATGAGAGCTCTCTAAAGATGTAGGCCCAGTAATTCGATCAGACTTTATTAAAGGCTACTAGGTTCAAGGCATGATGCTCACATGAAAATGCCTGCTACCAAGGAGTTAACAATCTGGTTGTGGAAACAAGACATCAACATGTAAAGCATGTAAACAGAATCACAAAATATCAAGATATTTGGGAGTCACAGATGACCTTAGAGTTGATTTCATGGATGACAATGCCAGCATCCTCCAAACCATTGCCTTCAGATCCATCGAAGGCAAAATGCTGGGATGGAGAACTGTGGCCCTCGTCTTAGGAGCTTTAGAATGTCCTGACTCTATCCTGGAGTCTCCTGTATAGCCAATGGCCTTGCAATCCCTTGGAAAAATCCAATAAGCAGAAGGAAAATGAAGACTCCACATGTGACTTCATGGCATATCTGGCCCAATCTTGCCCAACTCAACTGTGGACTTGAAAGTTTCCATCACATTATTCTTTGTAGACAGGGACACAAGAGGAGATCAACCAAATCTCCCTGTCTCTGCCTCAATTTACCTCTGTCATCTCCTCCCTCGCACTTTTCCTCCTCTCTTTGTCTTTGTGGACATCAATACCTGTTCGTCTCTCTTTCTTTCAAATTCTCCACCTGCTTCCTATCTTTGGTTCTCTCTCTCACTATCTTTCTCTTTCTGCCTCTCCATCTCTATCTCTTGCTGATACATATGCATATTTGGGAGGGATGGAAAGGAAACTCACTACTCTTGTCACAGTAAGCCCCCATTCTAGTTTATTAGCATGGAAGAGATCAAAGTTTAAAAGAAGAGAAAAAGACATTTACAGGAAAGCCCAGATAAGGTTGTGACAGCATTCTAGGTCACTGAGGGAACAGGGAAGGAAAAATAAATTAGACGGAATGAAAAGTTAAGACCGGGAAGGCCAGGTCACATGGTGTCAGCAATCTGCCACTCTCGTGGCCGCTGCTCTGAGCCCTGTGGGCCCCATCCCTACCTCCCTTAGATTGTTCTCATGGGAGGTTCCAGGGCTAAAGCCTTTGAGAAGTTCCGTGGCGATGAACTCTCTTTGTAGAGGCATCTGGCCTGGGAGCCCACACTGTTGCTTCTCAGTGGAGTACAGAGTTCTCTGGGGCATGGGCTGGACCTCTGGTGCATAGAGGAAGGAGCATTGCTGGTTCCATGTCAGGACCGGAGGGGACCTTGGAGAGGATCTGACCCAAACTCTGCATAACAGATGGCAACCTGAAGCCTGAAAGGAGGGGTTATCCAGAATCCCACCCCAGGTTAGGGGCAGAGCCAAGCACCCAGCATTTCCTCCTCACCTCCTCATCGTCCTTCCCAGGTTCCAGTCTCAACTCCATCTTTGATGGGCAACTTTGGTGAGACCTTGGACTCTCTGAGCCTCTTATCTGTAATAGTAAGGACAGAAGCAAGCATTTTTGATGGTTTCTTACAGTGTGCCAAGTGTCGTTTAAAATTATTCTCACATTTAAACCTGACAACAGTTTTGTGTTTTACAGTCGTCATTAAAATTCTCTTGTTAGAAGTTTGAAAAATGAGTCTCTGTAAGATTAAATAAACTCCTTAAAATCATGCAACTCACAGAGTTGGAATTTGAATCCTGATCCCAGTGGTTTGTCCTGTGTTCCCAAGCTGTACCAAGCCTAGGCTTGGAGTAAGATGGGAAAGGGTGCAGAGCCAACAGCCAAGCCCCCCCACACTCCCGGGCCCCTTCATGCCACTCCTATAGGTAGAGGCAGGGAGCGCCCCCCAACCTAGCCCCATCACCAATGGAGTACAGAAGCAGGTTATGGCACCCACAGGAGGGCAGCCTGACCCACTCTTTCATGGAATGTCACAATGTCACCTCCCCCTTTGCCTGCCAGTCTTACCTCTAGAAAGTGATCCAGGTCAACATTCCAATCAGCTGCAGAATCAAGAAGCATTCAGCCATACTTTCCACTCTCAGGAGTCTTCCCACCTAGTGGGAGGCATTGAGATGCCCAAAGTCCTCTCAGAACAGCCAGCTGATCCCCCAAAGTCAGAGAAGGGACTTATTTGGAGAGGTGACAGCTCACTAGCTTGTTCTCAACCTGCTTGCCCAGAAGAGCGGTGTTTCCAGCTGGCATTTGCAAAGGTCGTTCACCCCACTCTGCATTCAAGACACTTCTCCACCAGCCAGTGCTCAGAGTGAGCTGCACGGTTACGAGTGCAGATACACACTCACACACATGCACGCCAAGTCACATTATTTTTAATAAGACTTCATTTTATTCCCCTTTCTCTCCTGGAAATCCAGTAGAGTCCTCTGCAGGCCAAAGGCCAAGAGGGCAGCCACCCACACCACATGATTTGCAGGCATATTCCTAGCTCCCATGTTAACTCCCCTTTAATTATTCCCTGAGTCACTCCAAGCCAGTGGCCTTGCTCTTCTTCCTGACCTCCTGCAGGGGCATTACCTGGCCCAGACATCTTGGCACTTCTTTCTGTTTAAAGGAGCACTTTATCATGTTATAGTCTTGCATTATTATTTCACTGTTTATTGTGTGAGGAAATTTTCTCCCCAACAAGGTTATAACTCCTGTGGGGCAGAAACTATATTCGGGGGCAGTGGATCTCTGAAATTCTAGAATTTATATAGTAGTTAAAACATTCTTTTTCAGTTTCTCTTATATCCTTTCACACTGACCTTTCCCTAGAAGATCCTTGTCCACCAAGTCAACTCTACCCTTCTTGTTTTTTATGACATCCTGGCCTCATTCCCTGCTCCAAGGAGAACTACTAACCCCCTTGCCTGGGCTGGCTGCCACAGTCCTTTGTACACACTTCTGATATTATCATATAACAGTGGTTCATATTCACCTGTTTAACATCTAGATGTTTCTTCATTTGGAAGATGAGCACCTTGAAAGGTGACTAAGTGCCACCATCAGGAAAAGTGCATCAGGAAAAGCTTACAGGGTGAGTTGGGGTCTCAGGTGCAGGTGCTTGAGGGAAAAGCAAGTTGCAACTAGATACAAAAGAAAGAGGAAACTAACCCACGTGTCCCAAATTCTCTCATTGGTGTCAAATCCTGCTCCCTGAAAGGGCTCTCTTCTAAAAAACAATTTGGAAGAAAAGTACAGACCCCAAAGGGCATAATGATATCAGGCAGGGCTCAGGTTTCCATCTGTATATCGGGGAGTTGACTTTGGTAGGCAAAGCACCCCTGCAGGAAACTGCTCAGGGGATGAGCAGTGTTTAAAGACAGGCAGACTGCAGCATCGAGGCCACTGAGCCATCTGTCTACTTATGGCAGAACCTTCATCCAGATGAGGGAGGTAGAAAAAAGGGCCCTCAGCTCTCAGGGAGGGAATCCAGGCAAGCAGACTAAGGTTTGAGATGCTGTTCCAGGCCCAAAAGGGAATGAGGAATCTGGACCAGTAAACTGAGGCAGGAGCCCAGGTGCATGTACAATAGCACATTTCTGGGGAAAGAGAAAAGCTTAGGGACTATATTCCAGCACCCATGGAGCATCCCTGGACAACTGGCTAATTCCAGCCCTGCTCAGGTGGTGGAGGTGAGGCTCCCAAATAAGTTCTTGTCCTCATCAGGTGTAGCTCAGGAATTGAGGGTGAACTGGGCCAACAGGGAAGGAGTGGAGAACAAGGACACAAGGTCAGATGGAGAGACCCCCAGGCCATGGAAAAGAGTTCTTTCTCAATTTTGCATCTGCCATGCCCAGCAAATCACCTGATCCATACAAAACAGTCAAGAAAAATTTGTTGGTGTGCAGTTTAGAAGAGAGGCTTCCAGATAACTCTCCATCATGTTG
Organism: Avahi laniger; assembly: GCA_963575035.1. Classification (NCBI taxonomy): domain Eukaryota; kingdom Metazoa; phylum Chordata; class Mammalia; order Primates; family Indriidae; genus Avahi; species Avahi laniger. Next base: position 99,915 of record CAUYSK010114907.1, read on the forward strand.
GCAGGTAACCCCATGCTTTCCTGGCCAGGCCCTGTTTACTGGAAGCCTCCATCCAGTGCCATGAAGAAAGTGCAGTTCCCTCTCACTGTGCTCATTACCAAGAAAAATGACGGCTTGATGGTCTTCCAGCAAGAGAGAACCATCTATTTCATTTGAAAGTTTGGTAATTGATTAGGGCAATAGATTTTCTTCAGGGCAGCCTCTCTGGGAGAGTCTGGCAAGGGCACAAGATTTACATACATCAGGCTCAGTCTGCCTGCAGAGTCTGTCTCAGAGGATGAGATCACAAGGCCATTACTGGAGGGGGCGAGGAGGCTGCGGGGGCTTCAGGGGCGGGAAGGCAGAGTGGAATTCCCAGACATCATTTCTCAACACTGAACACCATGGCTAGTTCACAATGTCTTCAAGTACTTTTCTATCAGTAACTTATAGGTGAATACATTGCCATGGGCTGTCTACTTGGGGTGTGATTAGAGCAGGTGATTCTTTGAGGGTCTTTGAAGACCAAGCTTCAGTGTGGATGGGCCCCAGAAACCTACCATTAGCCTGTGTGGTCACCAACTGAAGAGATGTCCAACAATGGCCACAATATTCTATGGCTGCACCACAACCTCAGCGAAGTGGTGTCCCAGGACCTTGTGTCATGGGGCTCCTATGGAGGTCAGCAGAGCCAGGTTTTAGCATCCACTTTTAGCATCTGTTTAAGCACCATCTGGGGCATGTCCTGATCTTACATATCACCTTCTCCCCAACCTTTACTTCTCTCTCTCTTTCTGTGTCTCTCAATCAAAACCTGCTCTAGGAAAAACTTTCAAACCTGTTTACCCCATGTAAATGTAAATTATTATGTTCCCTTTCTCAGAGGAATCTTCACTTTAAGCCTTATCATCACCTCTCTGATAAAGAAATGTCCAGCTTCACTGTCCTGATAATATGTTGGGGGGAGTGTATACCAGGGACAAAGCACATTTTGTGATGATGTTTCCATTGTGATGATACTATACATTCCGCTGTGCAATGATACTTCCTTTCTTTGGCCACAACACCACCCTCTGAATTAGTTCAGGCCAATAGGGCTCTGATAGAAAGTTGACTATGATACACAGCAGTTTCAATGTAGCCCCAAAGGCAAAGGTTATAGGGCAAATGTTTGGATTTTACCTACATATTCATAAAGAACTGATGGATGAATGATGCTTGTGTTGCCTGGCTCCAGATGTCTGAGTTTTCTCAAGAAGAGTCAGAACTATGGCCCCACAAATTGTAGGGGCACAAAGACTTGTCTCAGGGGTGGCCTGAGGAAATGAGATACTCATCTGGTCTGTGCCATTCTTCCAGTACCTACTCAGACCCACAATGGGGAAAGTTTCTCCCTTGATCAGCCAAGAATGGGTCCAATGTCCAAGGGGACCCCACAGACTAAGAGAATAGCATGTCTGTATCCCTTCTCTACCCAACACATGAATTCTCTGTCTGAAGGAGTGAAAAACTGTGCCCTTCATGTCCCTCCTTGGGTAGGGATCCTACCCTTTCTACCTGCAGTTCCTAGTTTCACCTCTGGAACTAAAGAGATGTCCTAATCAGACCAATAGCAGTGGAAAAAAAATATTTCCCCAAGGTTGATACCATGGAGGTAGATACCCACTCTGATAAGATGTAAAACTGGCCTCGTAGATGAACTTGTTTCATTAGCAAATGTTATAGATGAGCATCCCAGTGTGGCCCTAGCCCATATTTCTTGTTGAACACAGGGTAATCTTGGGAAGCATACCTATCAATCAGCAAACTTTATTGAGCACCTATGACATACAAAGCTTAATTCTATGAGGACTAGATAAATAAAGTCCAACCCATGTCCTCAAGATGTAGGTGGGAAACATCCATGTAGGAAGTACCACAAACTCCCTATTGCTTGCATGGCACCAAGGTAGCTATTAATGTATCCATTAATATCTGTTAAAATGTTAATTGATATATTAATAAGTGGATTTATTTCTACCCATCATGGCTATGTTCTTTCCCCGTTCCCTAGTTTATCAAAAATAGAAATGCAAGCAGCAGATTCAGTGATTCTCTTGAAACAATAAGAAAAAAACAAGAACCCCATTAAGTGTCACAATGGCCCTGTTTCCTCTTGGGACAGATTGAGGGGGCTGTGTTGACCAAACAGAATTAGCACACACTATATCTGCATGTGAAAGCATCCTGTGCTATATGTCTGTCCCTGCCACAGTGCCTGAAATAAGTAGTCTGTGGATAAATATTTGTTCAATAAATGATTGAAAATAGAAGAGTTTTCAAGTATTTTTAACACAACTATAAATTCTGGATATTATGATTTCAAAGTAACTGCTTTGTCATACTGACTGTAGCATCAGTCTAAAATGAATTTTAATGAGCAATGATTATAGAGTGTAGACAGAATGTAAATTTGGCATTAAAAACATCGTTTTTTAAGCTTGATTAATACTAACTAGCCAGGTTAGCCTTGAGAGGGTCTTTTAATCTTTCTGAGCTTCTCTTTCTTCATGAATTAGACTGGGAAATGAAGTATGAAAGAATCAAGAGGGGGCGTTTAGGAAGAAACAAAGCAGGAACACCCCAGCCAACACTCGAGCAATCTCCATAGCTCTGCCACATGGATAGCAGACACGTGGGGCCTGGGAGAGCAAGCCAGGGTACAGGCACAAGAGAGTGTGATTGCTGGTTTTGTAGACCAAAAATCCATGCATCACAGCAAACTGCATCCAGAGAAAGGATTTAAGACAGGCTGTTATTGTAAATGAAGCAGGGCATGCTCTGCATTTCTCTCCTCTACTCATGGACCAGCAGCCTCGAATACCTAAACTATCATAGTAACTGTAGGAATTACTGACTTTAAAAATTCAAAGTTGAGAAGCAGCATGAAATTTTAGTATTACTAAGAATTTGAGTTAATCATTGATATGTTTTCCTGAATTCCTTTCCTGAAGATTCTCTGTACAAAACTTAACATTTGGACTTCCGCGGTGAGGGAAGTTCTGCTTTACCAAGTATGAGGCTGTGTTGGCGCTATGGTCAGAGAGGGGAAAATAAACTCATCTTGAATTTATTGACTATCTATTTTTTTTCCTTTATTTCATTTCCCTCCCTCCTTGGTTCTTCCCTCTCTCCCTTCATTTTTCCTTCCTTCCTTCCATCCTTCCTTCCTTCCTTGCTTCCTCCATCTTTTTTTAAGCCAAAAGTCAATCAATATCATAAAATGGAAAGGTCACTTGGGCAACAGTTTGGAGACCTTGGTTCCCCTTCCAAATTTGCCCCTGAAATAATGTGTAAACCTGGCCAAGTCACTTTGTTTCTCGGTTCTTCAGCTTCCTTATTTGTAAAATGAAGGATCTGGACAGATTAGTGATTTCTCAAGTGCTGCTCTAGGGACCAAAGTGGGAGAGAAAGATAAGAGACGGACTTTCCAAACCTCTGGACTCTCCACAATCCAAAAAACAGAATTTCTTATCTGTTTTATGTAGGGGAGGAGACTGCATAATAGTTCATTTGAAAAGAGTAAAGAGTTTTTTTGTTGCTTAAAAGCAAAAAATTAGAAACCCACTGGACTAGCTGATCTGGAAGGTCCTTTCCCACTCTAGAGGTGTAGGTTTCTACTGCTCACTGAGTTTTTGTCACGAAGAAGACATTGTGTCTGATGCTGCAAAGCAAAGACAGGAGGAGTACAAGAGTCTGTGGCTCCAAGGAGCTCACGCGCCTTGGAGATTAACCGTGGGGGTTAAGTTAGTGTTGGGGGCACCAGGAGACACAGTGCTCTGAGAAGGAAGAGCTCAGAGCTGGATGCTATGTAGAGAAAGCTTCACATAAGAGTGAAATTTGAGCCTTGAAAGATGAGCACTATCTAGAAGAGAAGAAAAAGCACACTGCAGACAAGAGGGCTATTGCTTCCAGCCACAGTGCTCATCGTTTGCTCTCTGTGAGCTGGGCACAGGGGCACTGAGGTGAACAAGACTGGCAGAGTTCCTGCCCTCCTGGAGCATACAGTTTGGTGCAACGTGCACAAGTCACCAAAGGACACAGTGGGCTCAGGGCCCACCTCCAATTGATGGGCTTAGGATGAGGACAGAGCTTTTCCCACGAATTCATCTGACTCTCGTTAGCTTGGGGAAGGCTGCCTGAGTCAGCAGCAGGGCAGACGAAATGACCTCCCGAAGTAACTTCTCATGAGACACGGCCCTGGCTGATTCGGTTTGGCAGGAATTGCGAGACATTCCAATATCCGCACAAAGGGCAGACCCTCACCCCAGCCAGGCTGACCTCAGCCTCCCCCTCCCAATAGATAATTAAGCCGTCAGGTCTCCAAAGCAAGCCCTGTTGTGGGTAACCCTTGGAAGTGACAAGCAGTTTTCTGATGGGAATTAAAGGGTCTGAAGTGGCCAAAAGGCTTCTCAGCAGGAGGGTTTGTTATTCTTTTAATTGTGGCATTAAACCTCAGGCTAACATTACATAAACATTCATGCTGCTATTCAACTTGCCAAATTAGCTTCTTTTGACAGGCTTTATCACAGCCAGGACCAGTCTCACCCGGAGGTGAAGAGGGCCACCAATTTTTGGCTAGAAGTTGTAAATCCTGGAACTCAAGGAACTCCATACCCCGACCTTCCCTCCCAGGGCTCCCTCTCCTTTTGCCTGGTGCCTAGAATTCTACCTTTGGGACTTGGGGCATTCTACTGAAAACTTGAATCCCTCTTTCTCTGGGAGGGAATATTAGCTAAATTCATAAAGGTGCAAAAAATAGAAGTTCACTGGTTACAGAGAACAATTAGAGAACAAACAGCTTGCTCAAGAGGGCAAGTGCTCCAAGAATAATGTGCTTTATTGCAACTGTTGTAGAAGATCGTTGAACTGGAATGTACAAATTAATACCATATCTTAACTTTGACATCTTAAATTAGCTATCTTAACTCCAAAATGCTAATACTAATAATAATGAACACAACATCTAGATTCAGTCTGCTTTCTACTCCATCTTGCAGAATAAGGAATAAGAAATATATTTTCCCAATTGCAATCCTATTCTTTGGAAGAGCTGTTACTGATCTACCAAAGCTAGCATCTCACAGTTTTGGGTTACTGCAGGGTTTTTGGAGCATCTTTGAAAGCATCCATCTCATTGCCCAGCTGGTGCAAAAAGGGTCCCTATTCTCCACATGCTACACACTTTAGCTTTCATACTTTATTAAATACTGTGATTTTTAAAAAATAGGTAGTAACTCTTTTAAAAAAAATTACACATCCTTTGTTTGCATGTACCCAGTGTCAAACTCCAGCATTACCCCTCTATGACAGCATTTGTATTCATTCATTCATTCATTCATTCAATCTACTTACCAACTGTCAAATACAGCCTGAACACTGGCAGAGAGAAAAATGTCCCAGTCCAAGTTCACAGTCTGGAGGGAAAATCAACATATTAGTAAGTAAAACAGCCCTGTAACTGCTGGGGCTGAGTCGTGTCAGAGAGAATCCAGAGGAAGGGACTCTTTCACTTGCTGGGGCTTCAGGAAAAGCTTCACAGAGGAGTGATTCAAAGGGCTGGTGTCTGCACTCAGCTACAGATGGTCAGGGATTGAGACATTCTAACCAAAGTTTACCCTTCCTTTGTGTTTTCACAAAAAGATGGATAGTTGAGGGCACTAGAGTTGAAAATTCTTTTCTAGTTCTTTTTTTTTTAAAAAAAAAAAAGAGCAGGAGGATCTCAGGTTTTTTGACATCTCTTCAATAGAGGGCCACGTTGGCTCCTTCTCCCTGGAGATCAAAACCCAGGTCAAGCAAGCTGGTTTGCACAGGTGTCAGGGAAAATGAGACCTGTCCGCCATGATTCTGGCAAGCTGAGAGTCCCAGCTGGCAAAGGGCCAAGCTGGTGGCACAGAAGTGGTATAATACACAATCTAAATGCAAGGGTTTGGGGCCTGTTTGGGAAATCAATTAACAATAAGCATATACATCCACTTACAAAATTGCGGTGTGCTAGAGCGTACCCACATTGTAATTGGAAACTAAAATAATACCAGGAGGGATAATCATTAAAAAAATACCTTCTCCAAAAAGCCAAGAGTAATACTAAGAAAATAAAATAAAAAATGTCGTCCATCTGCAGAGTTATATCCTTAGGGAAGCACCGCGGAGTGCACTAACAAGCAACTGAATCCGTGTACAAATGAACTGAAATCGCGAAGGCAACAAAAGGCGAGGTTGGGTATGGACTAAAAAAAAAATCTCCCTTGTAGATTAGCTACCCTGGAATCAAGCACAGTTCCATTTGATCACTTCTTGTAGGAGATGGAATGCTCCTAGGCTGGGCACAACCCTCAGGGGAAATTATTCTTTATCTGCCCATTTACAGAGCCCTGTGTTAGCTCCGAACTTGGATCATCGTCTCCCACCTCCACACCCCCATGCCCATGCGTGAGCACGAGCACACACACCCCTCGCTCACGCTCCCCCAGAGGGAATCCCAGACACATGATTTACTGTTAGCTGCTAGCTGGGGAAGAGGCCCTGGCAGGGAACAAATTGGAGTGAGGGAGCAGAGGAAGCACAAAGATGGGAAAGAGAGCTTATAAACCACAACCTGAGCACTTGGCAATTGAAGAGGGGCTAAGCCAAGTATCTTCTGGCTAATAACTCTAAGAAATTAAGCTAAATGCTCAGAGAAATCCCTCTCACGCTGTCACTCCAGGATCTGCCCATCCCCAGGGACCTGTGGTCTGGAAGCCCTTTGGCTGTGACATCACTTTGGGTTCCACACCAAGGTGATGTCTCTGAGTGAAACCAGATTAGACGGGACTCCTAAGGTAGAAAGTAACAGGTTGGTGCCACCAGGCACCTGGGAGTGGTATCAAAGGCTACTCACCCAACTCTGGGTATATTAGCAGGTCTTTGCATACAAGGATAGGAGCTGGCAGCAAGTGTCACTGTCACACACTGGAAATCACACCTGTGGCATGCTTAGAGCTCTTTGGCCAATGGGCATGTCTTGTATCTACCACCTGGTTTAAGTTCCTAGAGGGTGGGAATCATAACTGGTATGTCCTTAGAGATGAGAAAGATGCTTTCACCATAATCCTGGAATGAGCCATTCGACCCTGTTGGACTCTGCCTAGCGCTGCTCCTTCCCTCAGTGTGGAGAACGAAGATGTGGTTGCTGCAGAAGCAAAGTCCACCGTCAAGTAGACATTGAGTCCCTCCCAGGTGTAAAGTGACTAAACTCTCAGAAACTCCCTTCAGAAATGTGAGTACGCTACACGTGACTGTTGGCAGATGTCCTGGTGGAGACCTAGGGTGATGGGTGGTGCAGGTCACGGCTTCAGGGGTATGCCCTGAGCGCACACCAGGTGCCCCTGCAGTGCCTGGCACTAGGTTTGACATAGCACTAAGCACTAAATAAATAACATTTTGAGTGATTGACTAGATGCATTTAACACTGAATTTATTTCTATTCTTTTTGATTAAAATGTATGGAATAAACTCAGCATGCAAAATGAGTTAGATCTTTATCAAGAAGTGTTTTTCTGAGAGTTTCCATCCTGAGGAGGTGTGGCTCACAGGACTGGAAGCAATGTGGTGTCCGGGGCAGAGACATTTTAGCATGAGAAAACCTGGGTTCTCACTCACCCAGCTGTTTGACTCGAGGCAACTCACTTAACCTCTGGGAACCTTCATTCCTTCCTCCATAGACCTAGAGAGAACTATTTATCTGATTTGTGGCTAACTGTGAGAAGATAAAAGAAACAGCTTATAAGTGGCAAAGCCCAGTGCACACACAGGCTGTTATGATCCTATTATTCCTATGGCAGGAAGCCTGCACAGGCAACAGACCCTATGTGCCTTAGGGCTTCCCCAGCAATGGAGATGGGTACCCACCTCCTCCCATCCTTCCCTCTGAGATCCTCTGGGATCTGAACAGCTGGCCCGAGCAAGAGTGGTGTCTATGACCATCCAACAGCCCTTCCTGTGACCTGGACCCATGATTTGCACTCCCATCAACAGGGGACGTACCAACAATCACGCTCAGTACACCTGTATTTTTGACGGAGTTTTTGAGAGACTTTACACCTGGGAGGGACTCAGTGCTGCTTGATCATGGGCTTTGCTTCTGCAGCATCTTGACAGTCCGTACTGATGGAGAGAGCAGTGCAGGCACTGAGTCCGACAGCGCCAATGGCTCACTCCAAGGTTATGGCTACGGTATGTTCATAGTCCCCGCATTGTACTAGGGACTGTCAGGAATATAAGAGAAGACGTCACCCTCGGGGAGTGCACAGGGCTGGGGACAGAGACCCATACAAGGGAGGCACTCGGTAACTACAAAGTGAGGAAAGCATGACACAGAGAAAGTGGCACAGGGAAGGGACAAAAAAGGCTTGCAAAACTGGAAGAAGCAAGAAAGAAGAGAGAGGACATTTAGATGTGAAGCACAACCCTGGAAATAACTTTCAGAGTAGCCTGTTTCCTTTTTTTCTTTTCTTTATTTTTTACTTCTTCTTTCTTTTCTTTTTTAAACGTACCTTTTCAAGGAACAGATTTACATGAGAGATTATGTCTGGCTCAAGTGACCTTTAAAATCCACTGTATTCCCCAAACCAGTAAGTTGCAAAATTTGATGTGCATCAAAATCACTTGGAAACTGTGTCCAAAATGCAGATTCCTATAGAATCAGCATCTCTGGGGCTGGGTCCTCAGATCTGCATTTGAACTAAACAGCCAGATGTTTCCTGGGACTCAAGCTGCAGGGATGGGGGGGTGGCTAATTATGATGAGTGGGCACATCACGGAAGGTAAGTTGAGGCATCCATCCAGAGGCCTGTGGGGTAACCGACCTTAGGCATCCCCCCTCCCAGAGCAGATGTTTCATTTGGGGCAGCTTGCTGTGAAGGAAAGAGTGCTAGACTGGGAGTCAGGAGACCTGAATTCCAATCCTGCTTGGACTACTGAGTCCTAAGTAATGCGAAGCAGTCATTCCCCTTTGTAATTCTCAGTTTCCACGTCTCATCAGTGGAGATAACCGTCCCTCGCACTGAGTTACTGGGGATTTCAAACGGGAGCATGCATGCTAACGCACCTGCAGAAATGGAAAGTGCTGCAGGAACACTGGCATCATCAAGTTGTGAGTATGATGTGCTGTGAAAAGCAAGCACCTCTTCCCGTCAGCCTTGTGATCCAAAGCAGCTAAGCCCTAGAAGCGTAAACACCACGAGCCCCTGAGAAAATGCCCAGCTTGCAGTGATGAATGCGACAAGGTAGCCCTAGAGGGCAGGCCCCTGACATCACAGACCTGAGTGAGCCTGAATCCTGCCATCCTTAGAGCAGCAGCTTCCCGGCACCATCCCTCAGCCCCTGCCTCTCATTCTGCAGGAGATGGCCCCAAGCTCAGGCGGGAACAGTCCTACATAACTCACTACCGGGAATGGAAAAGCCACAAAGCACATTTAATTCTGAACTGACAGTTCCCGGGAAACAGGCCTAGTTCTCCATCGACCTCTAAAATAAGCTGATGGTTTTGGTAATAGGACTTTCTTCAGGAAATTCCATTCATGTATTCATTCATTCATCCTAGACCACAAATATTTATGGATTTTGTACAGTGTACTTGTTGCTGCCGCTGCTGCTGTTGTTTGCAGTGTGAAGATTTCTGTTTGCTTTCTTGCTTTTCTAGGCTCTCATCTGATTTCCCAATTCTCACTGACATGCGGGTCATTAGAAAATCACATCACCCAGTGGCTACACTCCATTGCCTTGGGCAATGGAAGTCAGAGGACGTGTTGAGGACACCTGGATGAGACAGTCGGGATTGCTGGGGGTTCCCATGGGTGCTAAATTCCGACGCAGAGCACATCACGGTTTGGCACATGTGAAGGAGAAATAACTGTTCTATTTAGGTCACAAGTGGTCCAAGTGTCTTACCAGGACCCCATAGATGATCTACAGCAGGCTGTGTTCTACATTGTCACTGAAGCAGGGGCAGGGGGTTCCCACTTACCCAGCTAGTAAGAATTGTAGTTTACACTCCATTTGAGAAAGGGATTAACTAAATAAAGGAAGGAAATGCCAAGAAAGTCCCTCCAGCCACTAACACCATGATGGCCCCAGATGGCTCCTCCCAGACACCTTGTGCTGTGGGTAGACGTCGCAGAGACAGATGCCCAGGGTGGCAGCAATCAGAGCCCTCACTAGTCACTATTTTCTACCCTTACCAAAGCCCCCTGTCTTTAGAGACTGGGCTCAAATGATGCATCCTGCCTGTGACCCTTGCCTCTGCCCAGACCTCCAATGAGGGCTTCCTTAGTGGGCGCTATTCACTTTTCCTGGAACATGAAGTCTGGCCACATTAGTTAAGTACTTACCCAACACCAGGCCTTTTCTGTACATCTTATGATTTAATCTTCACATCCATCCTATGAAAAAGGCTTTGTTATCCTTGGTTGGCAGGTGAGAGATGCAGAAAGGTTAAGTAACTTGCCCAAAGACACATAATTTGTAAGGGATGAAGTTGCAATTGTACTTCAGGACTGATCGCAAAACCAGAACTCATTTGTACAATCCAGGCTGCATCTAATACCATCTTTCCTGGCTGTCTTAAGGATTGGCAGGGACAAATATAAAGTGCCTGGAATGGAGTCTGGTACTTAGTAGGTACTCAGTAAGTGATATTTATTACTACTACTCTCAGTCTTGGGTTGTGGGTCTTGATTGTTTACAGACCTACCTTCCTCTTGAGCCTTGAGTGGAAATTGTGTTTTATTCACTTAGTGCCCTCAACACCCAGCAAGTGTCTGGCTATGCAATGTTTTGTGTTTATGAGGCCCTCAATAAATGTTTGTTGGATCTCACTGCATTGCAATGAACTCAGCTGGGCCTTGAAGACCTGGCAGGATTTGAGTAGAAAGGGCAGAAGAAAAGACAAAGGCAGTGAGAGGGATGTGTCCCTGACCAGTGGTGGGACCAGCCCAGTTGCAACTGAGGTGAGATGAAAAGTTGGACGTAGCCCTAGGCGAAGGAGGCAAAGTGCCTCATCCAGCCCCCTGTGTCCACATGGGAGGCCAACAGGTGACACATGCACATGACACTTGGGCATTTCACTCTTCTTCTTAGTTCAAAGCTCATTTAGAGAAGTGGGTAAGTCATGTGTGGATGCAGGCCTGGAAACAAAAACACACAGGTATAGACCGAACTTTGTTAAGCCCTTACATGACTCACCTGCTTTCTCTAGCCTCAGTTTCCCCATCTGTAAAGTGAGATGTAGGCACCATGGCCCTGTCAGCCCCTGCACTCCATGATTCTGTGACTCCAAATGAAGCTTAGAATCAGAATGGCTTTTCTTACAAAGTGAGCACCAGTTAGCATTTCATCTACCAACAATAAACATCTGCTGTGTGCCCAGGTCAGTGTTAGTCATCATGAAATACAAGAGGAGGAAGAAATACAAAGCCCTGTCCTCAAAGAGCCTAAATCTAGTGTGAAAACCAGAACGCTCCTGAAACACTGGTGGAGAGCAAAGCTAGTAGGGCATCAGCTGCTCATGTGCATGGCCCAAGTGTGCAGCAGCCCTGATGGCAGCTGGAATCCCCAGGAACACCTCCCTCTGGTGACAGGCCCTAGCCAGGGGCTCATAGCAAGGCCACCAAGCTCTGACCCGGGTATAGCAGAGGAGGCCAGTGGGCTTATAAGCCAAAGGAGGAAAATGACTCTGTGGTTCTCTCCGAAGGGACTTGCCCCATTCCCAGCAGTCCCTACGTTGGACGATGTCCATCCAAGCAGCCTTCTCCTGGTTCTTCGGGGTAGCAATCCTGCCCAGATTCATCAAGAAGGCTCATTTTCTTAAACTGTCACTTCAGGGACAAGCTGGGTGAACTTTGGCGTCCACACGCATAGAATCTGTCTGTCCTCACTGTCTCACCCGTTGAAAAGTTCCTGGCAATTCCTAGGCTGGTTCCTGAGATTCCCTGAGAAATGCCCAGCTCTAGCCATCCAGCTTGCCACTGGACATCTTTCCAGATGCTTCCTGCCTCTGCAGCCCTGGGGCTCTCCACTCCCCCCAACACTCACCTTGCCCTCAATGCTCCTTCTCCATACCAAATCTCTCTAGTTCCTCTGCTATTCTTCTATGAGAATCTTTTCCACATCTGCCGGGATTGCCACTCACTCCTCTGTGCCCCCTCTGCGTGTCTAGCTTTCAGCACAGTGCCTGGCCATTGGCAGACTCAGTAAATATTTGTTTAATAAATAAATGAATGAATGAATCTAGAACATTCAAAATAGACATAACAGAAGATTTAGGGGGTCAGGGACTTGTGTCCAGCTCTAATTATCCAAAAGCTCTGGGTCTTCTCCTGTCTCACCTTGGTCCCTTCCCTGCTGTCTCCAGATTTAAGATACCAAAATCCAAACACCAACCAGCTCCTCTTACAATAGCATAACTTTCCATACCATCCAAAGAGCCACCACAGCTATCATCCCATCTGAAGCTGCAGCCTACAAGGAAAATAGCACAAGACTTATGTTGGAATCCTAGCTTCTGCCACTTACCAAACCTCATAGCTTGAGCAAGCTACTTAAACTCTTTGAGTTCTAATCCCTCATATTATCAAACAGAGATAAAATGTACTTCAAAGTGCTATTTTCAGGATCAAATAGGAGAAAGTATTCAAGAGTTTGTCCCAGAAACAGGTGTTCACGGATGTTTGAGCCCCTTCCCACTGAGCCCTACATCTTCTCTGAGGGCCACAGGGCAGGTGTGATGGCTACCACCTACCACCGCTACCGATTAACAGATGGAGAACCCCAAGCTGAGAGAGCCAGAGAGCACCTTGCCCAAATATGTGGCAGACAGGAAGAGAATCTGATCTCAGATTCTGTCTGCTACCCACCCCCTGGAAGCCCTAGTTCCTGGAAACCCCCAGAACCACAGCAAAAGCCACAGGCACATGCTTTCTGGCTTGGAACAGTGCATTAAGGAAGCAGGCTTGGTACAAGGCTGCCACCCACGAGGTATACTTGGGCACACCACCTGATTCATTCATCTAAATTGCAAAATTTGCTTTTTTTAAACTGAGAGCGATGGACTCAGCCATAGGATGTTTTCAATGATCAAATTAGAAAATATATGTAAAATACTTTAAACAATATAAAATGCTATGAGTCTATGAAGTATGGTTAATGTCATTTCTCCTCCTCCTGAAGCTAAAGGTCTTTTCCCCCTGAATTTTGGCTGGCCTCTCTCCTGCTCTGCCTGCCCGACCTTGAGATGACAGCCTTCTGCCCTTTTTTCTGACCCTGGCATTTTGAGTGAAAGGACAGATTTCTTCAGAATTCAGTGACATTTCTGGCAGCACTAATTCAGGAGACTTAAGCATCTTACCCATATTCTGGCCACATGTAGTCACCAGAAATGGAATAATTTGGAAATTCCGAAGCAGATGACTCTATATGTGTGTTTGTGTGTATGTGTGAGAGAGAGAGAGAGAGAGAAAAGGGCTTTCTTATTATCAGCCTGAAATGTCATAAAGCATCCCTTCAGCTCCTGGTTATCCCATAAACTCCACCTCTGACCTACCTGGGGGTTCTTTAAATGTGATTTCTATTGGTCATGAATCAAATAGAATAACTTGCAGTTGATCATTAAGCTAAGCAAATGAAACAGGACCTCATGGCTGTGGTCCCCAACCCCCAGGCTGTGGATGAGTACTGGTCCGTGGCCTGTTAGGAACTGGGCTACACAGTAGGAGGTGGGCGGCGGGCACGCCAGCAAATCTTTATCTGTATTCACAGCCGCTCCCCATCATTCACATTACAGTGTAAGCTCCACCTCCCATCAGATCAGCAGAGGCATTAGATTCTCATAGAACCCTACTGTAAACAGCGCGAGCTAGGGATCAAGGTTGTGTGCTGCTTCTGAGAATCTAATGCCTGATGATCTGAGGTGGAGCTGAGGCAGTGATGGTAGCGCTGAGGAGTGGCTGCAAATACAGATTTTCACTAGCAGAAAGGTTTGACTGCACAATAAATGTAACGCTTTTGAATCACCCCAAAACCATTACTCCCCCACCCCCCAGCCATCCCTGGAAAAGTTGTCCTCCATGAAATCAGTCCCTGGTGTCAAAAAGATAGGGGACCACTGCTCCATGGGATAATCCCTGACCTTCTGTCTCCCTGACTCCTCTCCTGGGAAGGGTCCATGGATTGGGCTTGAGTGAAGATTGTGGTGCTGCCGGTGCCGTCCTCCCTGCATGTCCTGGAGAATGTCCTTCTCCTACCACTTCCAGGAGCCCTGCAGATACACAGCCTGGATACTCCTTGGCTAGACTTCCCTCTATGACTGGTTATTAACTCTTTTGACTTGCACTGAATGTGTGCCAAAGCCTTTGGCCCAGACACAGAAACAGCTTTTATTAAACACTAGTGATAAAACTATGCTTATATCACCCCCGATAATTTCGAAATGCTCACAAACTTAACTGACCTATTTCGGGTGCATTCCAATCAGCATTTTGTAGATCTGCTCAAGAATCATTTCCACATTTTAGATGAGCAGAGGTACATTTTCTATTTATGTTCACATGAATTGTGACCCACGAACATACCTAACACAATAGCAACTCCAAATTTACAATCGCACAAATAATTTACAGAAGACGTGCTGTTTTTAAAGCAGTTGGTGGCAGCCATTTTGTTCCCTGGTGTTTGCTGAGATACGATGGAATTCAAGGTGCGTCTTCGGGCTCTTTCCTGTTGCAACAAAGTGCACCAAAACCAGTCCACTAGTTCAAAGACTATTTGTAAGCAAAAAGACAGGAAAATAAAAAATGCAAAATAGTCAATAAAATCATCATTTTACTTGGTTAAATAAAGAAAGAAGGCAGAAAGGTATTGAGAAGTTCTCCATATAAAGCACGGCTTCTGAGAAAATGAATTTACATTGTGGCTGTAAGTATTTGGGTTATGCGGGGAGGGTTTTCAGTGTAGCAGAGCTCAGTCTGCACAAGCATTCTCTTCACAACAGTGACCCCTCATGGCTTGCCGTCACTGGGATTCCCTGTCCAGCCGAAGGGAGTAAAAAATCCTCTCTGCTGGTATGATCCTGGAGAACCTTGCATGATACAGCCAGGAGCCGTTGCCAGGATGTCTTGATGCCGCAGCAACATGTCAGTTCCTCATTCAGGTGTCACATGGGAAGCAGGCTCTTCCAAAAGAGTTAACCGATAGGTCAGTGCCGTCGGACATCTCCACCAATCAATAAAACCAGACTAACTCTGCTTGGCACTGTGGATACAGAAGAAAGAGTCACAGGATATCTGAGTCAAGTAGCTTGTAATTTACTTGGAAAGATAAAGAAACTAACCAGAGAAGTTAGCGAATGGAAAGGAAGAGGGCCAAGCTAACACTTCAGATAACAAACATTTTTGGAGTGAACTGGAGAGGCCAGCAATGGTCGCAGGATGTATAATATTGGAGAACTGAGCCATCAAGAGGGGAGAGGTGGGGAGATTATCTGCTTTAGCTGGGACAGAAAGTAAACGGGAAGGAGGAAGGGGAAATGCCTTGTGGACAGACACGATGGAGCAAGATTGCAAAGGTC
Organism: Avahi laniger; assembly: GCA_963575035.1. NCBI lineage: Eukaryota > Metazoa > Chordata > Mammalia > Primates > Indriidae > Avahi > Avahi laniger. Next base: position 115,534 of record CAUYSK010114907.1, read on the forward strand.
TCAGGCCCGTCAAAGGAAGGTGGATTTTAACTTTTTGTATCTTTTATAATAGACTGGAGCAGGAAGTTTACAGGCAAGGGGAGCTGCTAAGAAATTCACCATGATCCCACACAGAACAGAAATAGAGGAAACTTAATTATAGAAGGAAGGATTAGATCGGAAGCAGATTCTTGAAAATCAGAATAATAGACGTTGGATGGATAACAATGGCGAGTTATAAACATAAAATGTCAGAGCTGCAAGGATCTTAGGAATAGGCTATCAAAACATTCATTTTATAGACCAAGAAACTAAGGCCCACAGAGGGGCTTCACTTTCCCCAAATCACAGAGCCAGTGAATGACAGAGCTAACATCTAAGTATCTGTTTCCAAGAATCTTCCAAGAAAAGAAAATTTGGCTCTCTGTTCTGGAGAATGTAGATGCTTCCTGTCCTGATGACATGGGCTGGGATGGCAAATTTATGAGATTCTGTTGAGCAATAGGATCCTGAGTGGTTAGATGGTATTTCTCAGTCAATGAGAAGAAACTGGCTGAGGGCGTTGGAGAAAATAGCTTAAGAGAAAAACAAGACAAGGCTACCCCTAAATCGAGCAATAGCAATAGAATTACATAAATTACCCAACTTAGATCTTAATCTATTCAATTTTTGTTTTGCAAGAAGAAAGACATATTTAGAGAAAAGATATTAATATAAATCCAAGACTTTTCTACAAACAATGTGGTCTTTGGAATTCAAAGCCCCAAGCTTGGTTCTAACCAGACCCTTGTAGCAGCTGTGTCCACTTGGGCAAGTCACTTATTCTCTCTAAGTCTATTTCTCTCAACTATAAAATGCAATTTCTGTGCCATAGACTTGTGAGGATCAAATGCAATGATATATTTTCAAGTGCTTTGAAAACCTGTAAAGTGATGTACAGATGTGAATGATTACAATTCATGACTCTTCTCCACCACCCACAACTTCTCTCCTAGAAAGCTATTCTTGTAGCCAAATCAACAGCTCTTTGTAAGAAAAGAAGATTTGCTTGTTGAGGTAAAGTCCTGACACTGCCTTCAGGAAACATCGTCCTACAATCGAGGGCAGAAAACTGTGCGTGTGTATACGTGTGCGTGTGCACCCATAGAGCCACCACTAGCCTAAAGGCCCTTAAGACATCGTGTGGGAATGATTTCCTCCTTCCTTCAGGCAGATGCAGCCCCATACTGGCTTGTGAAACACGGGTTGGATTTCAGCCCACATTGCTCCCTTGTTTAAGGGCACAACTGTTCACAATGGCTGCGTGTGTGTGTGTGTGTGTGTGTATGTACACACACACTCTTCCTCAGTTTCTCTGTGTCTATATGCAAAGATTTCAAAAACGTCTCAGGAATTCCTCCCAAGAGGTATTCTTTTTATCTGGAAGGCACAGGGTTGGTCTAGATTTAAATAGGGAGGTAGCCATTGAAAGCTGTCGTTAAGCTCTTGGTATCATCCCTGTACTTTCAAATTTGGCTTCAAAATCGATGTTGCTGAAAAAGACTCACTGACATCCTAACATCTTAGGGTTCTTCCAGTCATTTTACCTGAACCAAGGGCCTTGGAGCACCCACACTGTCCAGGAGCACTTAGTGCACAGGGTCACAAATCACAGAAAGCTGTACTCTATTTCAGGTTAGGTCATAAATGAATCATGCAGACCACAGGGACCCCATCCCTCTACCCACAGTTAACACACACACACACACATACTCTTGGATCAGTCAAAATGGATTGGTTTAGTCTGAACCAAAACCACAGAAGAAATTGGAGATAAAAAGATGAGCAAGCCCTGATCTAAAAAATAGACATATCTGTTCTAGATGCATTGAAGATAGCTGTCATCAACTCTTTCTTTCTCTCCACACTCCTCTCATCAAGAAGCAGAGGCTAGGCTAGGCGCGGTGTGGCTCACTCCTGTAATCCTAGCACTCTGGGAGGCCGAGGCGGGCAGATTGTTTGAGCTCAGGAGTTCGAGACCAGCCTGAGCAAGAG
>CAUYSK010114908.1:0-27114 GCA_963575035.1 Avahi laniger
TTGTCCAATTAATTTCTTTCTAATTTTAGTAGAGACGGGGTCTCGCTCTTGCTCAGGCTGGTTTCAAACTCCTGAGCTCAAACAATCCGCCCGCCTCGGCCTCCCAGAGAGCTAGGATTACAGGCGTGAGCCACCGCGCCCAGCCAGGAAAAGTATTTTGAACTTAGAGTCTTTTATCATTCTTTGGGAGAGTGAAACAAAGACCTTGTTGGACATGGACAGGTCAGACCTCAAAATTATCTCCTGCTGAGTTCTCCCTTAAAATATTTATTTAGGAGGGAGCAAAGAAACAAAGAAGAAGAAAGAAACTGCAGGGAGGTAAAAAAATAAAAAGAAAAAAGAAAAAACTCATAGGTAAGTGCAAATAAAAACCAATAGGATACAAAATGTACTTAAAAACAAAACAATCTTAAAATAAATTCCCAAGTGATCTTGATATAGGAGGTGGATGGGGTGGGGAGGGATGGGAATAAAAGAGCAAGAAGTTAATTAAGAGATGAATATGTTCCCTGACTAATTGTCAAGGTTGACAGAAAAACATACATTTAAATAGGTAAGTTAAAAAGTTAAGAGTAAACATGCAAAGAATAGAACCACTAGAGGGAAAGGATGAAGCCCTTGAAGGACATGCGCAGCTGGAGGAAGTCTTGAGCAGGCAGAGGACAGGGCAAATTATCCAAATTGGAGGAGGAATGTCCTTGTGGGCATGTGCTGTTCCCTCCAGAACGCTCCTAGGCAGGAGACCTTCCTTTAATATCTGGAGTTTCAGCTAGGCCTGATCAGAGCCATCGTCCCCCATGGAGCTGTCCAGGGTCCTGGACTGCTTGGGCTTAAAGTCTTCCCCCTTGTCTCAACTTCTTGTTTTGGCTGAAAAGACTGCTCTGGACTTCGCCCACCCCTCCTGCCCTCCAGTTGTCCAGACCCATGCCCATGTGCCCTCAAGCAAGCCCTGTGTCCTTTTCCAGTGTCCCTGTGCTAAACCTGACTCTGACCAGGCCTGGTTCACTTAGGACCTGGCCTCCTTTTCCTCACTTTAAGTAGAGAACGAAAGCATAGAAGATATGGGTTGACTCTTGTCTTCTGGAAGGGAGAACAATGAAGCTACAGCCCCCAAGACTAAGTGTCCCCGAAGACTGGTAACACTTCATTCACCCCTTTCCACACTCCTCAGTCCAGCCAGTGCCCCAACCACTTCCAGAGACAGCTGTCGCCCTCCATCAACCTACCGTGAAAAGCTCGGTACGCAGAGCCCACACAAGCTGAGTTGGCTGTGTCTATGACATACACGGGGGCACCAAACACATCTGCAAGCACCTGGAAGGGACACAGAGGTTTTACTGTGGCAAGTCCTCAGAGGGAATGTGGACATTTTGGGATGTCTTTTTCCAGGTTCTCCCTCCTCCTGTGTCTTCCGACCCCTTCCATTCTACCTCTACTGCCCTAAAGGGAATGCACTTGGCCAGGCTGCCCTGGAGACCATGTGATCATAGAAGCAGGATGACCTGGGGGAGTCCCTAGTGGAGAGCCATAGCTCCCCAGGCTGTCTTTGTACTTTTTAGCCATCTATCAAAGGCGAGGCAGAAGGTTTAGGAAGTATGTCTAGCAAATGCACTGATCTAGAGCTGGGTACATCTGGGTATTACACTAATATTAATAAGCCCAAAAAAATCCCAATGAACAAAGCATATTTTATGGAGATAATGATAAAATTTTCCATTTAGGTCCAAAAAATAAATTGCATAAATTTAGAATGGAGCATCTGTACTAACAGGAATTCACATGGAAAAAACCTGGGGGGGGCGGTGGGGTCTTAGTTGACCAGAGATATTGCAGTAGGTGCCACTGATGCCCTTCCCAGATCCCCTTCACTGGCCCAGGGTACAGCCCTCCCCCAGCTGCTGTTTGAGTATCGGCTGCTAATGGCTCACAGCACTCCCTCCTCAAGAGAACTGACCCTGGCTGAGCAGAGGCTGCTGCTCATGGGAGATTATACTAACCCTTCCCCAGGGCAGACAGTTGGCCCCTTGACCTAAGATAGAACCAGCTCTGTGGTGTAATGCATGCTCTCAAGCTCCCCCTGGGATGGCGCTGAAGCCGACTCTAGCCAAGACCACATGCTTGCTTATCCTTCTTCCCCCATCCTATCCTGAGCCCTTCACTCCCTTCTTCCTGGAGGCACTCTCAACAAAGCACAGAAGAATTCCCATTTCAGGCTCTGCTTCTAGAACATCTTACCTAAGACAGGTATATCACAAGTCAGTAATTGATGCAATTATTCTAACAGGGAAGCCTCAGGCTACACCCCAAAATACAGAATGCCCTCAAAAGAGGACCTGATGGCCCCACAATGTGACAGCTTGAGTGTCAGATATCTGCAGGTTGGTCCCAGTTTTGGTCATATGTTTCTAGCATAATGGAGGACCAGGACAGTGACAGGGTCTGGCAACTATGGTGCAAGAGGACTGACTGGAGAATTAGAGAGTTAAATTGGAAAGGAGAAGGTTTGCCATGTGGAAGAACAGGCGCTCTTCATGTGACTCCAGAGGCCAGTGCTGATGGATTTTACAGGGCAGCAGAATTCACCTGAATATGAGACAGAATCCGCTCACAGTGTGAGCTGTAAGGCCATAGAGCTGCTTCCTGGAGAGAGTGGACTGTGAGTTCCCCGGTCCTACAGGAGTGGGAATGGCGGCAGTCCTTGCTGTTGAGTCTCTGGTTCTTACAAGTAACAGACGTGGGAAAGCCACAGTGCAGGGCCCACCACCAGCACTTACCTGTAAGATGTCTCTATTGTGGGACGCTCCTCCAGTGGCCAAAATCTTTGTCTTGGGCACTGCAAGGGAAAAGAAAAAAATAAAATAGCTGTGGCAATTCTCCCAAGGCAGAAAGAGTTGTTTTTCCAAAGTTCTTCAGCCACAAAGGATGATGATGGCTTATGCCTCCAGCTTATCACACAGGACTAGGGAGCGATCCAAAGCTGACTCTTCCATGAAGGCCTGTCGCGTGTCATTTGCTTCTGAGGTTGCTGCCTCATCCACCTTTACTGTCCTACCTTTGTATAATTTGTTTTTTAAATCTCAACAAAGCAGGAATAGAAGGGAACTTCCTTAAATTGACAAAGGCCATATACCTAAAACTGATAACAAACATCATTCTTAACAGAAAGGTTTAGAAGCATTCTCTTTAAGACTAGTGTGCTAGCAAGAGTCCAAAATGGCCTCCAAATGACCCCTGCCTCCTACTATTATACCCTCTCACATTCAATAGGGTTGACTCATGTACCCACTAGGACTGTGTGTAAATAATGGAGTGACTTCCAAGACTAGGTGATAAAAGATACTGAGGCTTCCATCTTGCTGTGATACAGATCACTCTCTTGGATCACTCCCTCAGTGGGAAGCCAGCCGCCACATCATGAAGACACTTAAGCAGCCCTATAGAGATGTCTGTATGGCAAGTGACTGGGGCCTCCTGCCAACAGCCATGTGAGTAACTCGGCTTGGAAGCAGATCCTCCAGCCTGAGTCAAGCCTTCAGATGAGTGCAGACCCAGCTGACATCCTGAAAGCAGCCTCAGGAGGGATGCTCAATCGGAATCACCCAGCTATGCTGATCCCAGATTCCTGACTCACAGACATTGTGTAAGAAAACAAATGTTCATTCTTGTTTTAAGCTGCAAAATTTTGAAGTAATTTGTTACACAGCAATAGATAATTAATACAACTAGGAACAAAACACAGATTCACCGTATCCAGTATACTGTGTAACATAGTACTAGATATATCAGTCAATGCCATAAGACAAAAAACCCAAAAAGTGTAAGGATTGAAAGAAAAGAAAAGAAAACTATCATTATTTGCTGACCATAGGCCATCTACTTAGAAAAAATAAAAAACAAGCAAACTAATAAAACTAATAAGAGTTTAATAAGCTTGCCATATATACAATGAATTTATAATAATCAATGGCATTTCTAATAATAATCAACTAGCAAATGTGACAGAAAATAAATTATCATGTACACTGGCAACTAGAAATGTAATGTAGCCAGGAAATACCTTAGCAAAGAATTCAAAAGTCTCTACGAAGAAAAAAATTAAGCTGTTATTGAAAGACAAAAAAATATCTAAATAAATGAAAAGATAGTCCATGGTCTTAGATGGATATGAATTAACATTATAAATGTGAATTTTTTAAAAATTAGTGTAAATTCAATCCAACGTAAATAAAAATTCCAATTGTATTTTTTTTAAAGAACTGAACCAATTTACTATAAAATATTTACGGAAAAATAAAGATCTATAAACAGCTAAGACAGTATTTAAAAAAGAAAAGCAAGGAGGGAAGAATTGATATACTAGGTATTGAGACATTATTATGGGCTGAATTATGTCCCCCCCAAATTCATGTTGAGGTCCTAACCCCTAATATCTCAGAATGTGAGTGTATTTGGAGATAAAGATAGAGATCTCTTTAAAGAGGTAACTAAGTTAAAATGAGGTCATTAGGGTGGGCTCAACACCAGTATGACAGATATACCCTTTTAAGAAGAGGAAGTGAGGACACGGGGACACAGAGTGGAGGACTATGTGAGGACACAGGAAGAAGGTAGCTGTCTCCACAAGCTGAGGAGAGAGGCCCCAGAAGAAACCAACCCTGCTGACACCTCAATTTCAGACTTTTAGCTTCCAGAATTGTGAGAAACTAAATTTCTGTTGTTAAGCCACCCATCTGTGATACTTTGTTGTGGCAGCCCTAGCCAACTAACACAGACATAACTACAAAGCCACAACAATACAGTTTGTCCCAGGAACAGACCAATAAACCAGTGGAGTGGAAATGGGAGTATAGAGAGAGACCCAGGTATGTACAGGAACTTGATAATGATAACGGGGACATACAAGTAACAGGGGAGAACAGACCACTTAGTATACTGACAGTGTATGGAAAACTGGATCAACACGTGGACAAAAATTTAACTGGATCCCAATTTATACCATTCACAAAGACTCCAGAAAAGATGGATCAAAGTCCTAAATGTGGAAGGTAAAATTATAACATTAACAGAAGAAAACATAAAACAGTATTTCTATGATACTGGTGTAGGAGCAAACCTCTTCAACAATATGCATAAATTGTAAGATAAAAAATGGTGGACTTAATCAAAATTCTGTTCAATTTCTTTTTTATTTAAAAATATTAATTAAGGGGGTACAAATGTTTTTGTTACATGGATACCTTCTATAATGCTTAAGTCAGGGCTTTTGCTGTGCCCATCGCCAGAATAGTGTTCATTGTACCTAATAGGTAAGTTTTTATCCCACACTCCCCCACCCTCCCCGTCCTTGGTTTCTCAGGTCCTTTACATCGCTTTGTGCCTATGTGTACCTATCTATTAGCTCCCACTTATTAGTGAGAACATATGGTGTTTGGTTTTCCATTCCTAGATACTTCACCTAGGATAATGGTCACCAGTTCTGTCCATGTTGCTGCAAACATTATTTTATTCCTTTTTATGGCTGAGAGGTACTCCATGGTATATATGGATAAGTTATATATATATCTCACATCTTCTTTATCCACTCATGAATTGAGGGACACTTTGGTTGATTTCACATCTTTGCAATTGTGAATTGTGCTATAATAAACATTCGAGTTCAGGTATCTTTTTTATAAAATGACTTCATTCCTTTTGGGTAGATACCCAGGAATAAGATTGCTGGATCAAATGGTAGGTCTACATTTATTTCTTTGAGGAATCTCCATATTGTTTTCTATAGAGGTTGTACTAATTTGCAGTCCCACCAACAGTGTATAAGCATTCCTTTCTGCATCCATAACAACATCTATTGTTTTTTGACTTTTTAGTAATGGTCATTCTGATAGGGGAAAGGTGGTATCTCATTATAGTTTTAATTTGTATTTCCCTGATGATTAGTGATCTTAGGCATTTTTTTATATGTTTATTCACCATTTGTTTATCTTCTTTTGAAAAACTTCTGTTCACGTCTTTTGTCCACTTTTTGATGGGGTTCTTTTTTTCTTGCTGATTTGTTTGAGTTCTTTGTAGATTCTGAATATTAGTCCTTTGTCGGATGCACAGCTTACAGATATTTTCTCCCATTTTATAGGTTGCCTATTTACTTTGTTGATCTTTTCCTTTGCTGGGCAGAATCCTTTTAATTTAATTAAGTACCATTTATTTATTTTTACTGTTGCTATATTTGCCTTTGGGGTCTTAGTCATAAATTCTTTGCCTAGGCTGATGTCTAGAAGAGTTTTTCCTATATATTTTCTTCTAGAATTTTTATGGTTTCATGCCTTACATTTAAGTCTTTAATCCATCTTGAATTCATTTTTTGTATATAGTGAGAGATGGGGTCCTATTTCATTCTTCTGCATGTGGCTATCCAATTTTCCCCATACCATTCGTTGAATAGGGCTTCCTTTCCCCAGTGTATGTTGTTGTCTGCTTTGTTGAAGATCATGGTTGTAAGTAGATGGTTTTATTTCTGGGTTTTCTATTCTGTTCCTTTGGTCTAGATCTCTACTTTCATACCAGCATCATGCTGTTTGGTTACTATAGCCTTGTTGTATAATTTGAAGTCAGGTAAAGTGATGCCACCAGATTTGTTCCTTTTGCTTAAGATTGCTTTGGCTAACCACTGTGAGATTCAGTTTCCTACTTTGTGAAGTAGGAGTGATACCAGCACCTACCTCAGAGGTACTGTGTTAATAAGGATGAAGTGTTGGGCACATAGTCGGTGTCCAACAAATGCTGGCAGCTATTAGTATCATGACTATCATTCTTACACAAAGTGCCTCTTTTTTCTTTTTAGACTCCATTAAAACCCTCCATGAGATGAAGACTGACCAAGAACAAAAACTCAAGCTGGCCAATTCACATGGCAGCCTGGAGAGTGATGCCTCATGTGTGTAACCCTGTTCAGTTTCAAGCATATTCATTTAAGTGATCACCCAGGAGAGCTGGCAAAACACGTTTGATTCTGTATTTAAGCTTGCTAAGAGGATAAGGAACTTTACGCTATTTTACGCAAGAAATGCTTTAAAAGCTGGGAATGATGTCATAATCCCGTTAGCCCCTCCTGAGTCCATGTGGACCTTCTACCCTGACTGCCTCTCCCTGCACACTGGGCTGTCCCCTCCGAAGTACTCGCTCCTGACAGCCAGAGGACTCCTGCCAGGCACTCAGCATTACATTGTGAGATTCATCCATTTTGTTGTGTGCAGGTGAGGCTGGTTCATTTTCATTTCTGTGTTGTATCCTGATACATGAATGCACTACAGTGCATTTATCCTGTCTACACCTAACAGGCACTGGATTGCTTTCACTGTGGGCTATTAAGCCTAGTGCTGCAATGAATATTCTAATGTACTTCCTTAGTGAACATGTACACAAATTCCTGTTGTGCATTTACTTAGAAATGAGGTTGCTGGGTAGGTGCAGATTCAGCTTTAGTAAATGCTAACAGGTTTTCCAAGAGGTTTACCTAATGTGTATTTTTATACTATCCTTTTACTTGGTTGGTTCAAAGACATAAAACATATACTACATAGAAGTTGGATTGCCCATAAAAGTGTCATAAGGAGGCCCTCAAGCAAAGAGGCTTCAGAGGTTTTTCCACCTTCTAGAGTGACAACAGTTGCTGCTCAGAGGGACAAATACATCTCAGAAACCGGGACTCTATCGTCGGCCAGCCAGATCCCAATGCCATCAGCAAGGGGAATTCACTGATCTCCTAAAGCTTCCTACTCCCTAGCTCAAGTTCTCAGAAATCCCTCGCTCCTCCTTTTGCCTGCCCCCAGCTTTGGATCTGCCCTCTCCATGCCAGTTGCTGTGCTTTGAATATTTGTCCCTGTAGAACTCTTACAGAAACTTACTCCCCACTGCGGCAGTATTGAGAGGTGGTCTCTTTAAGAGGTGACTGGGTCACGAATGCCCTCATGAATGGATTAATCCACTCATGGATTAACAGATTAATGGGTTATCATGGGAATGGGACTGAGCTGGCACACTCAGCTCCCTTGCCATGTGATATCCTGCACCACCTCAGGACTCTGCAGAGAGTCAGCAGGCTCTCACCACATGTGGCCCTTTGACCTTGGACTTTTCAGTCTCCATAATTGTAAGAAATAAATTCATATTTCTTATAAATTACCCAGGTTTAGGAATTCTGTCATAAGCAACAGAAAACAGACTAAGACACCAGTCTTCTGCGTTTTCACAGGGATACTACCTCCCTACTCTTCCCTTTCCAAGCTGAAAGGCCCAGACTGTGCCGCATATAGGCAGGTGGGGCCTGGCCAAGCTAGGGGGACTCAGTGCCACCTTGAAGGATGCTCCACAGTGGTGGCGTCATGGTCTCAAGCCAGACCCTGCATTGTCCATGTCCTTGGGGTCCAGAGCTCAATATGTTTTATCTGTGGCTTAAAGCTTAGGGTTATAGGAAGACCTCTCCCAAGTCCTACAGTTCCTGGCCAAGGGGTCAGGCTACTGGAGACAGAACTGAGAAGCAGGAACAACCTGCCCCTATGCTATGCCTGCCCACAAGTGCCAGTTGACTCACTTTCTCACTCCACCCCAGGGCCAGGCTTCATCTCCCTCTTGCAATGAGGCCCCCTGTTGAGAGAGCCTTAGCAGACACTGTCCCCCAGTCCTGGCCCTGGGTGGTAGCTGGGTCCTAAGTCCCCACCCGAGTACACATCCCGCCAGTGGTTCACTTACTGACTTGATAGCCCAGTCCTTCTGCGTGAATCCTCTTGGCCATGAATTGTCCTTCGATCAGTGCTCGAACCTCCACGTCCTTGGGGAATGCTGAGACCTGTCTCCAGGAGAAGGTGGGCACGGAGTGAGGCACTCTCGTGGACCTTTCATGTGTGTGTGTGTTTATTTTTTTAAACAACAGCCCAGATTTGGAACTCATAGCTGGGCTCTTTAACCAAGGGGTCCCCAACCTATGGTGAATTGTATAATTATTTCGTTATATATTACAATGTAATAATAATAGAAATAAAATGCACAATATATGAGCTTTCAAGTGCTTGAATCATCCTAAAACCATCCCCCCCCCACCTCCGGTCCATGGAAAAATTGTTTTCCGTGAAAACAGTCCCAGGTGCCAAAATGTTTGGAGACTGCTACTATCCATTAACTTTGTCTGTCTCTCTCTCACACACACACACACACACACACACACACACACACACACACACAAGCTCACAGCCTCACATGCGTAACACTGGGGAGCCAGAGGCATCACAGAGCTCAGTCTCAGGCAGCCAACGTTCAAGTTCTGACTGTACTATTCAGCCTCATGACCTCGAATAAGTTATGTAAGTCTTGCCAAATGTCACTTTCTTTAGCAGAACTGAGGTAACAGTGGCACCTGTTTTTTAGGGTTGTTGTAATGATCAAATTAGGTGAAGAGCCTGGAATACCCAGTTGACATTCGCTAAGTGAGAGCCACGAGCCTATGCTGAGGACCCATGACTGTGGAGTGCCCTTCAGGCTGGCACTAAGGGGCATCAAGCCCCGGCTCGACCCTGCTTCTGCAGCACTGAGACCCCTGACTATGCCGCTCTCTCCCTCACAAACTGTGACACTGTCCAGTTTCCAAAGTGTTCCCTCTGCCCGAAATCTGCTCCACTCTTCCCACGGCGAGATCCATCTCCCTTTCAGGTCTCAGCCTATGGGCCACCTTTTGAGGCAAGCCTGTGCCCAGTGACCCCTCCTAGGGCAAGTCCCCAGCCCACTCACTGCCTTCTTTTGCGGTACTCTGTTCTTCCCTTTCTAGCCATATCACATGTTGCAACCAACTGTCTCCAAGAGGCACCTGGGACATGAAGAAACCCCACAAAAGCCAGAAGGTAGCATATAATTCCCCCCTGGCTAAAGGCAGGTTAGGGACCTCAGCATATGACAGGATGCCCTCAACAGCCTAGAGAGGGTCTGGGAAGACTGGCTCCTCCCTCTGGCCCCATCAGGACGTGCTGTCATCATTCCTTTGTTGGCTATATCGCCCTCCTAGATGTTGGGCTCTGTAGAGCAAGGACCACGTGTGTCCTATTCTCCTTTGTGTGTGTAATGCCTGGCACCGATCACACATATCTATTGACTGAATGAATGGAAAACACTACCTTCTCCTTGATAAATCTAGGGCTGATTTGCATAAAAGAGAACAGGCATATCTTCTCTTTCTGAATAACAGAAACCAACTGATTCTCCATCAGAAGACTGAGGCGAACTCTGTAGACCTTATACAGAACCTTCCATTCACAATCCATCATGTAGTGCCATCATCTGCCATCTAATCCAATGTCAACTCTGTTACAGTCACTGAAGAAAGCATCTTACAGAAGCTCCCCAGACATTTACAGGGGTCAGAAACATCTCTCAGATCCAAAATGTGGTGATGACTCTCTGGTAACCACCTAACAGAAACATCAATTCCAAGCAGCAAGAATCAGCTGAATCCTTCCTGGGAGAGGTCGCATGGTGAAGGAGAAAGAAAACCATCCTCAGAGACACACAGGACTGGTTTTCAGTCCCCTCGACCTTGTGACTCGGCAGGTTACTCAGCCTGAGCCTCTAAGCCTAAACTTCTCCACCTGGAAAGAGGGATAATAACACCCACCTCACAGAATTGCTTTGAGATGGAAATGAGGAAGGTACAGAAAACCATGAGCACGGTGCCTAGCTCAATAAATGTGAGTGCCTCCCTGTCCCAGAGGCTCTTTCAATCAGGAGGAAATTTATGATCTAAACCTGCAAGTTCTTGGTAGGTGCAGGATAAAGATCGCCAACGAAAAAAGCTCTGTGATACTCAGTGACAGTTAGTGTTAGCAAATGTTAGCCCAGAAGAGAACTCTCAGGTTTTCTGTACTCCTCCTGCCTTAGGTCCTGTGGATTCCTTAGCATCTAGAATGTGCCCTGGCACATCAAAAGTGTTTGTTATATCAGTGAATGAGTGAATGAATGAAGTTCCTGAAAGCAGCATAATTTGATAGTCAGTTGCTAAATTCAATACTCAAAAGTGGAGCCAATGTAGCTCCAAGACCAATAACACACATACCCTGTGGTTTTCTGCATTAAACCTATGACGCCCAATAATCTCAGGGGTGATCTCCATTACATCGAAATAAAAACCTGAAATAAAACGAAGAAGAGATTAGCCGTCAGTGGCTAAAAAAACAAAAGATCAGCTTCTCAACAGATTTGCACAAGAGCAGGATAAAATCACCCCACATGCCTGTATCCCTAGGCACCCTTTTGTCATCCAAGTGAGACCTGTGAATATTCTCAGTTCCTTCTCTCCAACAGGACAGGGAACCGGAGAGGCCTGGGCTAACTTTTCTTAGAGAAAAGTTCTTCCCACCTGGTAGCCCTGACCAGGAAGCAGCTGCCCAACCAATCCTAAAGTACGAACACAAGTTTGATCAAGGGAGGCATATCTCCTCCCTGCTCAGGCCTGCCCAGATGCTGGGCACGTTTGCTGATGACCGGTGTCTCAGGCAGAAAGCTCTGTATGGGGAAGCACCAGGGCAGAGACTGTCATCTCTGATGCTGTCACCAGGAGCTTTGAGGGACAGAAGATGCAGCTATGGCCTGATCTTCCACTCAGTATGTGGAGCAGCAGCCAAGAGCAGCCTCACAGCCACAACCTCATGCAGAAGACGGGGTCCCAAGCCAGGTTGTGAGGCTTACAGAACAGGAGTGCAGACGACGGGACTCCCTGGACTTCTCCAAGGCCCTCCTCTCCCCTAGCTCACGGGGCCCCAGGCCCTGCCCCTCTGGCAGGCAGCTGCTGCCCTTCACAGGCCCAGGCGTCACTACCCAGCCTACCCAGGTTTCCGCCGTTCCCCATCTCTGTGGACCGCAGTGCTTTCGAGAACTCGCTCCAGGAACGGGAAGCACACTCATCGCGGATCTTCTCTCTCATGAGGGAGCCATTTTTAAAGCTGTAGAAGTGCACACAACTCTGAGGGAGAGAGCCAGCGCTCTGACTGGACCCATGAGTTTCGTGAAGAGTCCCAGGCAGAGGGACTGCAGGTCAGGCTGGACCACTCCACAGGCAGTGCCCAGGCACCCTGAACCTCAGCTACCTGAGGCTCTCCCTCAGATTGCAGGCCCCACGCTTGTCCCCAGGAGGCTCCAGAAATGCCCTTGTCCTGGGCTGTTTATACAGGAGGCTGCCACAAAGGAGCCACAGATAGAGACAGGGAGCTGGGATTTCTGCACATTCTACCACCTGTACAATGGGGCAGGGCTGGCTAGATTTACTAAACCCACATATTCTCTGATCGTTCTTGGGGTTAGAGGCTCAGGAATTTCCTCCCTTGGTAGCTTCAGACAGGTCTCCACAGGCCTGTGGGCAGAGCACACAGCACCTCCCATCGGTAAGAGCTGTCAGGAAGCAGGATGTCCTTCCCCTATTTGTTGAGGGTCTCCCATGTGCCAGAAAGGTCACAGCCACAGTAGGAAGTAAAAGCTCTTACTTTGCCCATCTTCTCAGGAAAGTGTGGCTCAGACATGCTGTGGGGTTTGCCCAAGGGCACCCAAGATACAGGGAGCGGGGTTAGGATTTGAACCTGGGCTTGGAGGACTCCCAGTCCCAGGTTATTCCCCATCCAGCTCTGCTGTCAGCAGGAGCCAATGGGTCCCTGGGGTCTCAGGTGCCCACATGAGCCCGCTTAGTGGAATGACTTGGGGGCTCTCCACGGTGCCAGAGCTGCCTGCATCTGCTCTTCTTCCTCCCCAGGGAGGGTGCGGGCCAGCACCCAGACTCACCACAGCAGCGCCATGTAGTGCTGGGCGTCAACCGGGCTGCAGAAGATGTGGCCTTCCAGGGCAGGTGTGGGCTCCTGGAGCCACAGGAACAGGGTGTCGCTGGTGCCCAGGCTGACCTGGGGAGAGATGGGCAGAGGCAAGGAGCCTCGGGTTTGCCTACTCAGGCTCCCTCTGCTGGCGACGTGCTCTGCATCCCACCTGCCTTAGCCCCAGTCATCTCCCTCTGC
This sequence comes from Avahi laniger, assembly GCA_963575035.1. Classification (NCBI taxonomy): domain Eukaryota; kingdom Metazoa; phylum Chordata; class Mammalia; order Primates; family Indriidae; genus Avahi; species Avahi laniger. The sequence goes on from CAUYSK010114908.1 coordinate 13,035, forward strand.
ATGCTGCAGACCTCAGATGAAATGCCACTTCCTCAAGAAACCTCTTCTGACCATCCCACACAATGAGTCAAAAGTCAGCTCCCAAGATACAGGATCTCACGGATCCTCTGTGCCGATTGTCCAGAACTTACCACAACTGCATCAGAATACGTTTGGGTAATGACTGGTTCCCCAAATGGCCTTCCTGCTAGATGCAGGAAGCCCTGGGTCATGTCTTCCTTATTCATCTGGGGAGCTCACGGCCTTCCTGGCCCTATGTCTGACACTCTGCCACTGTACCCACCAAGACTGGCCACTATCAAGGCAGACAGGGGTCCTGCCCACTCAGCAAAGAGCAGTGCCCTTCTAAGGAAGGAGACGTGGGCCCCCTACCGCCTCCCTCAGCTGCCTTTTGCAAAGATGCTGCTGAGCCCCAGCACCCTGGACCCCCAGGGCAGAAAGAGCCTGCGGGTGTGAGAAGTCACCTTACCGCAATGTCACCTTCCTCCAGCCTCATGCCTGCCAGCGATGCTGAGAATGGGAGGGGAGCCTCTGGTTAGCTGGAGGCCACATAAGAACCACAAAGGAAACCACGGTGCCCCCAGACAGGAGCAGAGTCCCCACTTCTCCCCCCGCACCCACATCCTAGGGGAGAGACAAGAGCAGGGTGAGCTGAGGGCTCAGGAGGCCCCAAGAGAAGGTCAAAGGGGTCAGAGGGTGGGGTCTCTGTGGTCGGGGCCTCTGGTTTGGACTGGGAAGCTTTTCCCCTGAGGAGGTCCGAATTCTCCACCACTGCCAGGTACTCCCAGGAGTGTAGAGAACCAAGGAGGGCAAGACAAGACAGGAAGGAGACACAGGGCAGAGAAAGACGAAGGCTAGGTAGGAGTGGGATACTAGTGGGATACTCTACCCAGCAACATGGTAAGGAAAGGGCCGAGGTTATGTTCACGTCTGTGCCCTGCCTTACACATGAGACCACAATAGCCATCTTTATCTGCCTTGTGTGCTGACATGCCCAGTGCTGAAAGAAGGCCTGGCAGATAGTAGGTGCTCACTAAATGCTGAGTGAATGAACACATGCGTGAAGGAGAAACAGGGGGAAGGCACAGGCGCACTCAAATACTGTGGTAAGGCTCACTCAGCAGTGTCAGAGGCCTTGGCTCCAGGAATCCCACTTCTGAGGACTCATCCCATAGTGACAAAAGGACATGACTGGATGTGCATCTCAATGTCGTTCACGTTGTCCAAACACTGGAGCAACGCCAACCTCCAGCCACAAGGGATTGGCAAAAGAAATGCTGGGACAACTGTTAAAATGAGGTTGTGGAAAAATACTGCTCAGGTTGATTAAAAGAAACAAGGCTTATGCCAGACACAGTGGCTCACACCTGTATTCCTAGCACCCTGGGAGGCTGAGGCGGGATGATTGCTGAGGCTGGGAGTTCGAGACCAGCCTGATTCAAGAGTGAGACCCTGTCTCTACCAAAAATAGAAAAAATTAGGTAGGCCTGGTAGCATGGGCCTGTAGTCCCAGCTACTCAGGAGACTGAGGCAGGAGGATCGCTTGAGCCCAGGAGTTTGAGGTTGCTGTGAGCTACTATGACATCACTGCACTCTCCCCAGGGTGACAGATCAAGACACTGTCTCTCTCTCTCTCTCTCACACACACACACACACACACACACACACACACACACACACACAGGAAACAATGCTCATTTAGGAGCACAGAAAGAAGACAGAAAGGATAGACATCACAATTTTAACCCTAATTTGGTGGCTTGTTAGGGAAAGGACTACCTTTCCTGGGTGGGACTGAGGGGGAGCAGTCAGGGCGCTACTCAGCATGGCCCAATGGGCCTTTCTTCAAAGACCTAGGGCCCCTCTGGGAGTGGCTTCAGGAACCCCTAGAGGAGAGGAGGGAAGAGGAAAAGCCAGGGAGGAGACAAGGTGTCTGGACAAGAAACCGTCATAGCTACAGGTCAAATGACAGGACAGAGACTCAAAACCATGTCCTCAAGGAAAAGTTGGAAGAACTGAGATGTTCAGAAGACAGGTTGGAGGGTGGATGGGCATGGCTGCCTTCTGTAATCGCTGAGCGGTTTGCACTTGGAGGGGCAGCCTGACCTACGAGTGTCTCCTGGGGGCAGAGTCAGGTAGGGCAGGTAGAAAGAGTCAGATTTTGGGGGTGGGGGTACCACAGAAGAGCTTCACCAAGAGGCTGGACTGGAATTCTCAAACATCCAGCAGGGACCCAGGCAGGCTACTTGGAAAGTGACCCCACCACCCCCGAGGTGCTCACCTGGGTTATCCCCAGTAAAGGCCACCACTTTGCATGCTGGAGGAAATCCATAGCGCTGGACATGGTAGGAAGAAACAGCTCCCTGAAGAGAAAAAGCAGATGCACCCTGCTCAGGTAAATCCTGCCTGCCCGGCACAGCCATCCACGCCTCAGGCCACGAGAATGCTACAGGCTCCAGTCACAGGAGCTAAAGGAATCTTCTGCAGAGCCTGGAATCACATCACTCCCTGTTGCAAATCAGGCATGTCCCTCCGGTTTACAGATCACCGGAGGAGCTCAGCACAGGTTTAGAACCACAAGCACAAGGCCATCTTGAAAACCACTGGTCTTGAGAGTCCAGGCAACTAGAACAAACCAGTCCCCAACCTGTACTTCCTCTGTAGGTTCCAAATTCTTGAGACAGTATTTACAAAAAGTTAACAGGACACCAGTAAGCAAACTCACGGGGGTGGATGACGCCTTGCACGCTTGCTCTACCATCCCAGGGACTGGATTAAAAATAACCAGACATGCAGGTAGGGAACAATGTTCTAAGGAGAATAAACCAAAAAAGGTAGGGGGGCAGGGGCAGTCACTGAGGAACCACAGCCCTTAGGGCCCCTCTGAGAGAGGCCGTGGGACCAGAGAGCAGGAACACCTTCTGGACAGGCCTGTATTCTATAGAAAGCAGAGTTATAAAAAGAAAACTTTCTTTCCTTTCTCTGACTACATCTTAGTTTCAAAAGTTTAAAATAAATGATGAGATTTTCTGGTGCCTGGGAAGAAAATTTTGCTCCATCCAGCAAAATTTTGGATTTTTATCAGAATAAGCCATCTCCTGGGAAAATAAACGTCTTGGCCTAGGTTGCCTCAGGAAACAGAGCCTGAGACAGGGCTTGCATGAGGTGGTTATTTGGGGCAGTGACCCAGGAGGCAGGAGTGGGGACCTGGGAAGTGTGGACAGGGGAGGAGGGAAAGCCAGCCCAAGGGTGTGCTGCAGCACTGGTCACCACTTTGGGCAACGGGGACTCCACACACTGGCAGGGGGAGGGGAGGGGATCTCAGGAGCTGTGACTGGACTTGAGGACTGTCCACCTGGAGACAGGAGAGAGAGCAAGTAGCTATCCACAGCCTCCCTCGCCCCACTGGGGAAGGGTGTCCCGAGAGGGGTGAACTCCCTGCACCTCCAGGGCTCTGGGGTGAACTCCCTGCACCTCCAGGCTCACAGAGCACACGCACGGAGTCGGGGAAGCCCCAAAGCGGAAAGTGAGGGAAACGCAGCTCAGGGAGGGTGCTGTCAGGTGACACCTGCGTAAAGCCACAACGGCTGGCATAAAAGGTAAGCTGAGAGGATGCAAGGTGGGCTTCAGAAGGGTCCAGCACAATATATTTCTAAGTATTTTCCTATAGAAAATGAGAGAAAGCTAGCTAGGCACTGCCTTCAAGAAGAGATGATGCAAAACATGGATCTTGCTTGGTTTCCTCCAACACGTGACGCGTATGTGACAGATGAAAGTGCCTTTTCAGAATCAGTTCTTTCCCACCGTCAAGCTGTTTGTCTCTGCACAGGCTCCTTTTCTTAGACGCAGGTGTTCCTGGTGTAAGGCAAACAGAGCCTGCAGCTGTGGGCAAAACATTGCCCTCAACTTAGAGGAATTTAAAAGCCATGCGTGGAACACCAATCCCAGTGGCTTGGCTGTTTCCTGTTTGCCCTCCCTGTGTCTTTCTGACCTGTCAGCTATGTGAGCCTTGCGTTGTCAGCTCCTATGGGGCAGGATCACTCTTCCTTCAGCGCTGTGCACTGGCCTCCTAGCACACTTTGGATGATGATGGTTTGGCTTTGACGTTCTGCCTCATGGTGGCAAAGCCGGTTCTCAGCCCGCCAGTGTGAATCTTACAAGAAAAGTGCTGCTGTGGCTGAGACTCCTAATGGGGAATACCCACGACAGCCCCATCCTCCTTCTGGCCCAAAGCTCCCAGCTCCATGACTCTCTCCAGGCCAAGAGGGTCCCCTTCTCCTTCCTTCCCACCAACACTCTGTCCCACCAAGAGTTCTTTCTGGTTGTTCTGGCTGTGTAGCCTGTGCTACCCGCCAAAGGGCCCTAAGAGCAGGGTCTGGGTCTCTCTCTACTCCATTGTCTCCAAAGGACAGCCAAGAACAGGGCCAGCCAGCAGGACACACAGGGCTTTCACGGCCAGTGTCCACTCTGAACAGGTGGTTCCTGTCTGACGGGCACGTGTTTTGGATATTACCTGTGGGACCAGGCACTATCTTAAGCAGTTTAAACATATTACCTCATCTAATTTGCACAAGAGGCCTGTAGGATAAATAGCATTATTCCCTTTGTTTCAGATGAGGAAACTGAGACACGGTTTAACGTCACAGAGCTGACTAGTGGTTGAACCAGGATTCAGTCCCAAGCAGTCTGGTGCCAGGGCCTGCGCTCTGCCAGGCTTCCCAGTATGTCCTTCCATTTTTCCCGAGACTGCCTACTTCAAGCCTGCTTGGTGGTCTCTAGTCCTAGAATTTCGGCATTCTGTGCATTTTTAGGTAGGCAGTCATCTTCAATTTCTTCCCTATTCTAATAAATTTCCAATGGAATTTTCCAAAGCCCCCCACCATAAGGCAATAATGTATACACACACCTGAGAACCTACTATGTGCAAGTCACTGATCCAGACACTTTGATTTGACTTATGTCAAACACCGCCTTATGCGAAACTGAAAACCCTGCGTCTGTATGCTAGTGTGTGGATGAATGAATGAATGAATGAAGGGAGAGAAAGAGCGAGAGAGAACTGCAGTGCTTCCCCAGTAGCTGCCTGCTCTCTGGAAAGGGGACCTACCACCACTGAGCATGACGGTACTGGGGGGCCAAGCTTCTCCTCTAAATGAGGGGCACAGGCACCAAGGCAAGCCTGGGACCAGACTTTGTCCTGTATCTGCAACAAATTCATTCCAGAACCTGAGGAAGGAAAAAAATGAAAAAACAGAAACATCTTGAAAAAGGACCTTTTGTGAAAGTGCACAAATCTGGCGGAGAGTAGATAATTCTCTTGCAGCAAACTTGTACCTGGAGCTCTTTCTTCATAGAATGTCTACAGTATGCTTGTTTTAGAACAGGAGGACCAGAGGCCAGCAGGGCCCTTGGCAATACATGGCACAATCACCTCCTCCAAATATTCCTTGCAGGCTTAAACACCATGGGTAGCTGGGACATCTACAGTCTAAGGCCTTCCTGGGGCCTCGGGAACTACCAGCCACATGTTGACTAGGAACCGCTGCACATGTCCCTTAGGTTTCAGGGTGTCAACTCAGAGGCAGCCCTGGTGCTGACAAGGTTCAGCCCTCAGGGATTCCTCAACCTCCTCTGACTCTGAGGAAAGCTATCTGACTGCTCTCCAGACTTCCTCCTGCTAGTCACTGAGATCAGCCCACTAAGTCTTTCCTAAAATCACCTACTGCTCCCAAGGCTTCCCCGAGGATGGGACAGGGCAGAGAACCCAGAGCACAGGAGGGGACCTCCGCCTCGCTGGGCCAAGGTGGAGGCAGACAGAGGTGGGCTGAGGTGCTGGTGAGGTCATGTGCCCAGGACGGGGGTTATATGGCTGGTAAGTTAGGAGGTGGCTTCCCAGGGGAGGGAGGGGAGCAGAGGGGAGGCCCCAGAAGAGGCACATGGCCCTCTGGAATGACCACTGGAGCAGTGGCGTGGCTTTCCGCAGCTGCGCTACCACCCCGGGCGGGTGCGGAGAACACAGGTGGACACTCAGGCCACCCCTGGCTTCTGGTTCTGTGGGTCTCAGTTCTACCGAGCTAGGGAACCTTGTCTCCTCCTCCAGACTATGAGTGAAGCTCAGGACCACTCCTTAGTCACCTTACTTTCTCTCCCTGAGCCAGAATGATACCTGGCAAACAACAGCCCTCAGAAACTTTCCGTGAACTCCCTCGAGGCTCAGAGCAGCCCAGACTCCTTTCTGCAGCCGCATCCATGGGTCTGGGCACTTGCACCGCGTTCCTCCCTGCTCTGTCCATATTCTTTTTGATCTCAGATTCTCTTAGACTAGTCCAAGAGTTCCTTCAGCAGCTTCCTCCCAGGTTTCCCTCCTCAATGGTACCATTTGCATTTTATTCTTGCTGGAGTTTTGATTCTAGAAGCTCACAACTCTCCTGAGTTCACCAAATGTGAACAAAAACTTCCATAAATAGCTCCTTCCAGAGCCAGACTCCAAGATGGTCCCCAGGAGTGGTCCCCGCTCCCGGTGTTCAGACCTCGTGAGGTTCCCCCAACACTGCGCAGGGTCAAGCTGTACCTACCGTGTGACTGGCAAGATGAGGCAGAAGTGATGGCATGTCACTTTAGGATTAGGGCATAAATGACTCTGCAGGCCTGTCCCTTACTCCTCCCTCCCTCCCCACAATGTCATCGACAGCCCTACAGAGGCCCACACATGAGGAACTGAGGCCTCTTGCCAACAGTCACATGCGTGATCCTGGAAGTGGATCCTTTGGCCTGCATTGAGCCCTCAGACGACGGCAGCCCTGGCTGCCAGCCTGACTGCCACCTTGTGCCTCGGAGATCCTGAGCCAGCAGGACCACCCAGCTAAGCTGCTCCCACATCCCTGACCCTCAGACACTATGTGAGAAAATAAACATTTGTGGTCTCCAGCTGCTAAGTGTTGGGGACATTTGTTATGCAGTAACGCTAACTAATATACCCCCAAGATTGGCACCCACCCAGGGTGGATGGGGCTCCCACTGCCCATGTGCCTGCATGCTGTGGGCACTGACCAGGCACCCTGGCGCTCTGAGGCTTACCATCACTGTAGTCAATCGGGCAGTATGCGCCAAGGAACAGGGAAGCAGCAAAGCTACTGACCAAAGAAATTCTCTGTAAAAGAAAGAAACACAGCCAGAGAGATGACTCACTTCCACACACCCTAAGCTACTGATGCTTCTGACACACACACACACACACACACACACACACACACACACACACACCATGAAAAGAGTTTTAAATTGGGGAAGGAAGTGGAAACTTTGAGCAAAATGTCCAAGTAACAGTGGAGACTGAGTATCTCAAAGAAGAGCAGGTGGAATACCAAGAACCGACTCCTCGGGAGAGCACTCACTCTGCAGTTTCTCACAGGCCATACAGCTGCCCGATTCAATAAAGACTGAACACAGAAGGCGCGGAGAAAGCCACGCTTCGGGACGCTGGTTTTCCATTCAGAATCCATATGCTGGGGAATGCGGTGCCCAGATTTTCTCCCACCATTTCTGTGGTCTTCACATCTGGTCACAACAGGACCCAGAACTAACCAAGATGCTCTCGGGGGCTCAGGAGAGCTGGCCCCTCAGAAGCCACAGACCCCAATCATGAGCCAGAGGAACTGATGATGGGTTTTAAATGTCAGCCTGAGGGTCTGTGCTTTCACATGAGAACCACAGGCCTTGGCCCTATGGAGAGAATTGCTGTCACCTGCTGTCCCCATCAGGCCACCTTTGTCCCACACACAGAATTTGGGGAGGGTTTTCATCCCCCCCACCCAAAGCCCACATTAATGGCTGGTGCTGCAGAATGATCTGGAACCTTGAATCATTAAATAAATGGACTCACATTAATTTCCAAGATTACAAAGGCACTTTGATTTAACATGAGCAGATCATTTTCTTGTTGCAAGGTGAAAATCACTAGCCAGGGTGTGGAGCTGCTTCTCAGGCAGCACTGAGCACCGGCTTTCAGCAACTGCGGAGCCAGGAATGAAACTGGGTTCCTGTGATGCAGGCTTTGGCTGAAGGGCCACAACTGGGGACACACAGGCTCAGACCTACACACTTCCAAAGAAAACACTGACCCCCTGCCAGTCAAGTGCCTGGTAGCCATCCTGCATTAACCATACAGGAAATTGAGTGGGCACAGCCAAAGGGCACCCAGATCTCCTACTCAGGGGGTCTCAGGAAGACACCAGCCCCCACAGCACCCACCCTGACCTTGACCCTGACTCCTTCTGGTCATGAGAGCCCCTGACTTCTCTCTCCCACATTCCACTCTTTCTCTTCCCTTTGGAAACAGCCCGACAATGAGAAAAAAGCGAATTGAATATATATCATTTTCAAATGTCTGGCTCCTCAATGTTTTCAGCCACTGCACAAGAGATATATTTATGCTAAAGTACGATAAAAGGAATTCAACTGTGACTTTCAGCCAACCAGGAACGTTTAACCAACCTCCGTGTGTGAGTAGGCCTCAGTGTTCTGCTGGTAAATCTTTGCGATTTGGTTTCCTGTAAAACGCTGGAAAAAGAGTGTAAATTCTTAGAAACTCAAATCCTACACAGAATGAATAATCAACTCCATAAAGTGAGTTTAATGTAGCATGCTCTGCATATTAGTGGGTAGAACAGAAGCTTTTAAAAGTAAGCCCCAAATCTGGAAATGCTTGGTATCTGCTGAACACCCAAGGCAACTTGATTTTGGCCTTTGAATCCTTAAAATGCTCTTGGTAATCAAATACTTGGGCAGTAACAATCGCTCTGTACCCACAGGATACGAAAGCGAGGAGCTTCTGGGCCTTCCTGGGACAGCCTCTTCCCTGTCAGGACTGGACGACACTGTGTGAATAACCCTGGCTCCTCACACAGCAGGATGGCTGTTCTGACCAGGGCACCAGAGCAGGGGACTCAGGTATTTCCCCACTGCACATTCTTCTTATTCAGGTGGCCTAAGTAGGGTTGGCTCTATCCCCAAAACCTCTACTCCAGTAAGGTCAGGTGACCCAAGCTGGGTGAATCACAGCAACCTCTAGGACCATGGCTGAAGCCAGTAGGACAGAAGCATTCTTTTTCTTTTTAACTTTCCCAGGCATTGCACCGAGTGTCTTACATGCACTGACTCCTCTCAGCTTCAAATCTACCCAAAATGTAAGTCCCATTGTTATCCCCAGGTTACAGAAGTTGAGACAGAAGTGCCATCCTCACCCCCATGCACAGTGGCTCAATGTGAGGAGCACAGCCATGTGCCTGGGGACACACAGGAGGCCTGCTCTTGCTCGACAGGCACATAGGGCACCAGGTGGCCTGGATTAGGACCCAGGTTCTGCAGGGGTGACACCCCCATGAGCTTGCATGATTCCCACAGAGGCAGGTTGCCAGCTATGTCCTCCCAAACACGCAGTGAGAAGGGCCCAGAGCCTGTAATCAGCCCATCTTCCCAGTTTCCAGCCCAGCATGGGCTCTGCCCACCTCGTAGGCGCGAGACCCTGTGAGGCAGCTGAGAGCCTGGGCCCCGCCTATGGCAGCCTCCAGCTGGCGGCACTGGGTGGTGGTGCTGGAGTCCATCCACACTGGGCAGTCGCTGATGGAGAAACAGGCCTGGAAAGAGAGGCAAAGGCACGGGCCTGAGGTCTTTCCACTGACTTGGAGAGCTGCTGCACCCATCACAGCAGGGGCAGCTTCCCAGGTGACCTTGGAGACCTATGGGCAAGCCCTTCATGCCTGAACCTCTGCCTGGCACAGTGGGGTCTCTCCCTGAAAGCCTGAGGTTAAAAGGCTCTTCCGGCGAGGGAAGTAGCTACAAGGAGTGAGCACAGCAGCTACCAGAAGTGAGCAGAGAGAGCTACAGCTGCAGCAGAGCACAGATTTCCCCGGGCATTTGGAACCCAGGGGGAAACGAGAGGCCCAAGCCCTGCCTTCCCAGCAGCATCACTAGGAGACACCATGCACCAGGGAGATTCCTGACCGGGGCGTGGGGATGAACCAAACTTGCTCTGGGCAGGAGAGGACTCATGTGATGAGGATGGTTAGCACCTAACCCTCTGTGCTGACACCAGGCAGACTCCATCCAGGCAGACAGGGCAGACCATGCTCACAGGACTACTGCCAAAGCCACCTTCTTACACCTTGACAATGCACAGAAACCCCAAACCCCAGGGCCTGTAGGTCTCCCTTCTCCCTCCTTTGCAGAAGTTTCTCAGTCTCATACAACAGGCCAGTTACCTGCAGCTGCTGGTGTAGTGGGAGGTCTGGTGATAGGCTTGTCAGCACCCGACTGGCCCCGGCCTTCCAGTATATACTCCCATGTTGCTGTCGAGGGGAAACCCAAGCACATGTTCATACGGTCATACACTGGTGTCACAGCCTCCTGGAGACACAGAAAGACCCCAGACCACACGCCAAAGAACTGGGCTCCAAGCCTGCCCCTGCCACCTCTTAGTCACAGAGTTCATCCCTCCTATGAGACTCGATTTCTATTTTGATAAAATGGGGAGGAACTCTACCCTGTCCACCCTAAAACTTATAGGAAGGGTCCAAGGAAAAACTATTAGTCTGGATTTTAGTGCCTTTGGTAAAATTATATTTAAAGATATTGCTTGCAATATCACCTGGAATTCATTTATTTATTCAGTAACCCCATTCATTTATTCATTCAACAAACATTTACTGAGCACATAGATCATGCCAGGCTTGGGACAGATGAATAGGATATTACTGTCCCTATTCTTTAGGCTACTGGAGTTGAGTCAGGGGTAAAGACACAAATGTACAATTACAAAACCCTAGGAGCCGCAGTGAGAGGGCTGTGGGAACAGGAAGAGGCACTTAAGCAGCTGGGACACAGATGGGTAGAAGTAGATGTGAGTAGAGGAAAGAGTCCCAGCGTAGGGTGTGCGCTCCATCCATCCATAGGAGGGGGTGGCCTGGCAGGTCCAGGGAAGGGTGGCATTCTAACTGGTAGGCCTGAGGCTCAGCGAGGGGGTAGGTGACGGGCTGGAGAGGTGGTGGCCTGAGCACCGGGGGCCTGAAACCCATACTCCGGAGGTTGGGGTTTATCTTGGAGGTGGTGGGAACCCTGGATCACAGGGAGTGACACGGCCAGGGCTTAGAGTCATGGAGAAGGTGGGCTGGAGGCAGGCAGGCCCAGAGAAACATGGCAGGCACTTGGCCTGGGTAACAGAGGCGGTGCTGCAGAACGGACAGCAGATTCAAAAGTCCTCTGCAAGTCAGCAGGACGTGGGGACCCTTGGACATGGGGTGGGAAGACAGAGGAGCTGGGGATGACACTTGAGTTGTGCCCCTGGGCAGATGAGGCAAATTCCCTGAGCAAGGGAACCAGGGAGAATGCAGTCTGGGGAAGACAGGGCGCTCAGTCCGGGACACGCTCAGTTTGAGGCATCTGTGGGATGCCCGGCCGTGGCAATGGGGATGTCTGGGAGGGAGCTGGGTGTCCAGGGCTGGGGTTCAGGTGAGAGAAGTAGGAAAGATCACCTAGGGAATCTCTGTTTAGTTTAACAAGGATCGGAACAATAAATCTGTTAGGTTAGTGGGGAGAAAGGGCATCTTCAGAAAAATTAATAAGTGTTCTCTAGTGAGGATGTTAAAACATGGTAGTCCAGCAAAGAGAAAAGTAATTCCAGCATGACAAAGTGACTGGAGGGTGAGCCTGGACTCAGGTCGTGACTTCTTCTTGCAGCTATGTGACCTTGGGCAAGTGACACACCTCTGTGCCTCATGTAAACATCAATGATGAGAACAGCAGCAAAAACCTAAATAAGCTTTCCTAGGTACTAGGCACTGCTCTATGTATTTAACACTCACAATGACCCCATGACAGAGGATACCGAGGCACCAGAAGGCTGGAGGACATGGCCCAGGCCACTGCTTGTCAAGGGCAGAGCCTAGGACCAAACCCAGGGACGTGCCCAGAGCCCATGCTAACCACTCCACAGCACCATCCCGTGGAATCGCTGTGAGGGTTAAGGTGGGTAACGCACGTAAAAGCCTCACTGCTGTATCTGGCATACGCTAAGTGCTCAGTCCATGTTCCTTGATATTATTGTTACTATTCTTTCTATCACTAAAACTACTATCATTATTAGTATCGTTTTTTACTTTGCTTTTACTTCCAGGAAATGGAAAAGCAATTTTGGTACCCCCAAACAGTGATAAATTCTTGTCAAATGCTTCCTCCATCCCCTTTGGAGGACCTCTATTCAGTCCAAGTGTCCTATTTTGTATAAGACTTGATCATAAGAACTGTCTCACATCTTTTTGCAAGGCAGCAAGTTACAGAGTGTCCAAGGTAAAACAGTTTTAGGGATTTTTGCTAACAGTGAAATGGGTGCAGTGGCTTTTGAGAACGAGCTCCTTCCCTCTGAGGGGAGCTGTCACTTTAGCACCTACACCATTGCCCAAGACAGCCGCCTGCCCGTGGCAGAGAGAGACCGCTGCAGACGAACCTGGCCTGCCCCAGACAAGGCTAGGACTTGAGAGAAGTCGAAGCCTGAAGCCTTCATCTTCTCCAAGATGATGTCTAGAGCCTGCGAAGAAAAACAGAATCCATCGTGACCGTACTGAACCACTGAATCAACCAAACACACAAGCCGCAGTGTTGAAATGCAAGTGCCCGCCATTTCAGCAGAGGGCTCTGGGCAGATGATGAACAGGGACCTGAGGACTTGGGATTTGTGCACGCTGGAACATGCTAATTAAACAAGTAGGCATCAGTCGAACAAAAAGGTCAATTATGGTAAAAATATTTTAAATAAAGGGGGTCATAAACCACCAATCCTCAAATTTTGCTTCTCTAATTTGTGACTTCTAAGCACTCAGGAAGATTAAAAAACAAGGCAGCTCAAATTTTGGTTTCTTTTGTTTGCATTTTCAATCCACCATCTTAATGGCCTGATTTCACTGCAACAGGGAAGTGAAGAGCAAAGTTGAGGGCTCCCATGAGAGTGGGGCTCCAGGCCCAGACGCCCTGTGTCCAGGAGCCCAAGGTTGGAGGGAGTGTGTAGAGACAGTGGCCATCTCCCCCTAGCCCCCATTTCACCCCCACTGTCTGGCTGGACTCTTCTTTCTAGCAAGTCCACATGAGTGGGATGCATGGCAGTGCCCAGCAGAGCTTGACATGACCCCTCCTAATATTTCACAGCAGGAATTAGAAATTCACCCCGGCCTGTGTTTTCCTTGAGGGCAGAGAAGTCGCTTCAGCTTTTGCTTGACTCCACCATCCCCACCCTATCCTGGAAGGGCTCCTTTCAGCCCTGGCCATGGCTGCCAACTCTAGCCCTCTTTTCCAAACCTCAGGCAGAGAGTGGGGCACAGCTGGAGCAGGGATCAGTAAAGCTAGCAACAGGCCCAGTCCTGGGGGCAGCTCAGGATCAGAAATGGCCTTGACCACAACCCCAGCCTGGCTCTCTCACCCCCTGTTCACCTGGCAGGTGAAGGCCTTCGCCTAGCAGATGCCCTCGACATCATCACTGTAACCTCTTGACACCAACCCTTGCTTGTGACCGCCGACTCTCCCATCTCGGCCCCTCGGTCTGGCTCAGCCCTCTGAAGTACCTTCCAGCCAGCCCAGGGGTGGGGAACCTGTGGCCTTCCAGGTCCTTAAGTGTGGTCTTTCCACTGAATCCACATTTAGCGGAATAAATCCTTTGATTTTTAACACATTTTTGTCTTTTATATTTTTATTTTATTTTTAAAATGAATGTACTTAAAATACCAAATAATAAATTTCAACAAAATAATCCTTCCAGATTGACCCACACAATTAGAACATCAGTGAGCCATAAGGGCTAAATTGATGCTGCTATGCTCATGATTTAGTTCTAACTTCCCCCACCTGACAAGTGCCACTACTGCATGAGGCTGGTTGGTAAGTGTTTACGGGGGTCGAGTACGGCAGTCTGTTACCAGCTTTTGACAATCGTGCACTGTGTTTCTGTTTGAAGTGGAATTTGTGAATAGCTGCACAGCTTAGCAGTATTTTTTAATTCTGTCTGCTTTACAGCCCGTCATGTCAAAGATGACCAAGA
>CAUYSK010114909.1:0-38457 GCA_963575035.1 Avahi laniger
GGCATGCAGGAAACCGGGACCTCCTTAGGAAAACAGATATCCCACCTCTCAGCTTTAGCTTGGGCCATATGCACATTCACTGAGACTATAGGCTAAGTCACCTGCACAATTCACATGGCTGGTTTTCCTTCAACTTCTGTCACTTTCTCTCTCTCCTTCTCTCCCTAGCTTTCTAAAATATAATAGTTTACAGTGGAACTCCAGTAAAAGCATTGGAGAATGAGGGGCACCCAGAAAGGGAGGGAGGAGCTTACACTCAAATGGAAGCTACTGGGAATAATTTTTAAAGAAATTCTCTTTTGAGATTGGCATTAAATGAAAAGTAAAATTTTGACAATATTCTTTTTTCTTTTTTTCCTTAGGAGTGTTGGCATTCTTTGTGATGGAAGAGCATAAACAATTCTGTAAAGACAGCAAAAGCTGAATACGTTTTAAGAGTAGCTGAGATCAAAGTTTGTTTGAGAAAATAGAAGGAAATAAGGTTAGGGGGAAAAAAGAGATAGGAATACAAGACAAAGAATTTTTTCTAGTATTATTTCTTACTATTTAAAGGTGTGTTGAGGACAAATGTTTTTCATTGCCTCTCCTGCTCCCTTTAAACCACCTCCCAATTGCTAACTTAAAGTCTGATGATTTTATTAATGCAATAATTACTACTTTTCTGCATTTCACATTCTATGTTGTCTTTTCTTCAAAGTTGCCTAATTAAAACCAAGTATCATTTCCACAAGCTTTACTGTACTCATTTGATGGTCTTTGCTCCAGGGCTCCTTGCAACTAGCAACAGATTGACACGGAGAAGCAGTGGAAAAGGAGAGAAGGAGCTGTCACTGCCAGAATGCCTTAAAAAATAAAATCAAATCTGAAGATCACGTGCATACCGTCAACTCTTAATAACTCTTCCTTGATAAACCAAAGAAGGTCAACCCTCAACCTCTCTAAATAACCTTTCATACTTTCTGTCAAGGCAATATATAATTTTATTTAGGAGGCAAGGACTCTTTTTTAATTGTTTTACATAAAGTATGGTTCTAAAGTTGAGTACAACAGTAATAGTTCTTATATTTGTCTTTTAAACTGTGTCTTCCTGGCTATGTTAGTGAAAGTGGCCTCTGTAGTTTTCCTCTGTCACTGAAGAGAAAATAAAGGATACATTCTTATTTGATTTTTGATTTCTGTAAGAACAAAAAATACTGTTACCTAACGTTTACTTTGCCTTTACTGTGTGTCAGTCACTGTATTACATGTTTGTATGTTTAGCATTTTATTAAGTACTCATGCCAACTTTATAGATTAAATGTTATTATCCCAATTTTATAAAGTAATACACTGAGGTTAAGAGGTTGAATAACATGCCAAATGTCATCGTGGTATTGTGAGGTATATACCTGGTCTTCATCCCTGTTTCCTGGCATACAATTCCTACAATCTGTGGAATCTCCAAAGTGATGCCTTTTCACACGCTAATGAGATGGCTTGGGGGCGGGGTGTTGGTAGCATCAGAATTGGGCTGGTCCATAGAACTGGGGCTTGATCTAATCAAGCCACTGCAGGATTAGAAGGTTGGCACTTTCAGTCCTGCCTCCCAGCCTCCAGGAAAGGCAGAGATGCTGAAGGTTAAGCTGATCACCAGTGGCCAATCAGTCATGCCTATCTAATGAAGCCTCCATAAAAACCAAAAAGGACTGTTTTGGGGGAGCTTCTGGATGGCTGAACTCTGGAGGTTCCTGGAGGGTGGTGCACCTGTGGAGAGCATGGAGGCTCCATGCCCCCTCCCATACCTTGCTCTACATCTCTTCATCTGTATCCTTTGTATTATCCTTTATAATAAACAGGTAAACTCAAGTTAAATGTTTCCCTGAGTTCTGTGAGCCACTCTAGGAAATTAATCGGACCCAAGAAGATTGTGGGATCATCTATTTATAGCCAGTAGGTCAGAAGCACTGGTAGAACAACCTTGAATTAGTTGCTGACAACTGAAGTAGGGGGCAGTCTTAGAGACTGAGCCCTCATCCTGTGGTATCTGATGTCATCTCCAGGTAAATAGCTGGTGCCCACTGCAGAAATGATAGCTTGCTTGTTGGCGGGAAGAAATACCCACATGTTTGGTAACAGAAGTCTTCTATGCTGATTGTTATGGGGTGAGAGCAGAGGAAAAACAGTTTAATTTTTCCACATAGAATCATACAGCTAGTAAATTGTAGAACTGGCAGTCAAACTACAATCCCTATACTATACTATTACTTATAAAATATTTTATTCACACCAATACCAATTGGCCTGTTTATTTTCAATAAGTCATACTTATGGCCGCATAGCTTTTTGGAAGCTCTATGTACAATTGAGGTATACCAGCTTTCCTGAGTAACCAATGCATACTATCCCTTATACACATTTCACATAGGATTTGAACCATATTTTCATAAGTTTTCTCCTCAACTATAGCTTTTTTATCTGCCTATCTGAGAGATTGTCAGATTAGTTATACTATGATTTACTCCATGCTACTCCATGTTACTTGATTAGTACTCAAAGTCCAGTCATAGTATTAGTTCTTGGGGAAATCATGATCTTCCCCATATTCATGTCTACAAAGCATACTACAGTAAAAAATATACATATATAGGCATGACCTGCAGCATCTGGAACTATAGATTTATTTATTTGGGGCTAAAATTATACTTTGATTAAATTCTCTAAGGATATTTAATAAGCACATGTGGTGTAGGTATGATGGTAAAATAAAAGAGGAGAGGTAGATCCAAGCTGAGTTCAAGGCTTAGTTTCTCCATTACTCCCTTTGTCTCATCTGGTGAGTGGGTATAACTGTAACACCTGCTTCATAGATGAAGTCATTGACCAAGTCCTGAGATAATCCACTATGCATGCAGTATTTTTAAAATCTATCTTTATTTTTAAATAAGGATAATGAATTACCAGCTCATCATAACTTTATAATTTTGATTAACTATTTGCTAATAAAATGTCATTTCAACATATGGTTAGTCACAAATTTGCTAGCAACTTCAAACAAGACATGTGTCTTATGTTGCCCAACAGAGACTTTCTCTTCAAACTCCCAAAGAAACCAGTGTTTAAAAACTCAGTGCTTTCTATTTCATTTCAGAGAACTTCTTTGTGTTCTATGTAAATATCTTTGCAGGAAAATAAGGCATATTTTGTTACAGCATTTCATGATCTAAATTGTGACTCATTAAAATATTGTAGAGCATATTTTTCTTTTCAGAAAACACAGCCCTCATTGGCCCTTACTCCAAAAGGTATGCATTTAAGTTCTGAGGAACCTATCACCTTTCTTTTCTTCAACTGTCATTTGATTTTGGTACAGTAGACATCTGCCACACAGCTCTTTTAACTTTCCATCAAGGTGAATTACTGGAAACCTGGGTTACTATGGCAATAAGGGGTAGCCCCCATTGTTTTTTCATGTCAGTCATCTCAGCGGTGTTAGTTTGGTAGTGAGTGCTAACCAGTAGGGGAGTTAAGACCAGCATACCTTTGCAGAGCTTTAGATTGTGAATCCAGGGATGGAACCACTCAGATGGAAAGGCTTGTTTCCATGGCAACAGGAGCAGCTCCTATTGTTTCAGTTTGTCACTCATCACAGCAATGTTTGCCTTGGGAGGATGCGCTAAGCATTTCTTGCCACATTTTGTTGTGGATTCAAGAAATTGGATGGCAATGCTGCTATGGTTACCAGCATTTTTGTCTTACGGGAGATCCTAGAAGAAAGTCATGTCTCTCACTTCAATAGAAATTTTAAATAATTAGCAATAGAATACAAAGAAAAGAAGTTGTGATAACTCCTTTCTGGGACAATGATTATAAAATCTGACTTTTTTTTTCCTTTGGTGTGATGGTGGAGTGGTGGAAAATGAAAGGTGAGAAAAGTTAAGGAATATTAAAATAAGAAATAAGGAGAACATAAAGTGATCATCATTTCTTTAACAAATCAGAACAGAAAACAGAAGGGCTCAAAGTTAAATGTGTAGTAAATATTCATATATTCATATATTTCTCTTACCAGTCTATATATCACTTAATTTAAATGACTTCCCCAATACTCATTGGTATGGCCTGAATGTGTTCTCCAAAAATTCATATTTTGAAATTTAATCATTAATATGATAGTATTAGGAGGTGGGGTCTTCAGGAGGTGAGTAAGTCATGAGGGCAGAGTCCTCATAAATGGAATTAATGATTTGACAAAAGAGTTTCAAGGGAGCTATTTTTCCCTTTAGCTCTTCCATCTTTTCACCGTGAGAGGACACGGCAACCAGGCACCATCTTGGAAGCAGAGAGTAGCCTTCACCAAACACCAAAACTGATGGTGCCTTGTTCTTGGATTTCCCAGCCTCCAGAACATTGAGAAATAAATTTTTATTGTTTAAAACTTACCCTGTCTATAATATATTGTTATATAAACAGGCATGGGCTGCTAATGTAGCAAAATACACTTATAAGTCACTTATAGAAATAAGTCATTTTCTCAGCCAGATCATGACCCTTTTCCTGGTGTTAATCACTTGGAACTATGAAGGGATGTTCAGAAAACAGAAAAACTTCTGGGTAACAACATTTATATTTTATTTCCACTCTTTCCTCATTTCCACTCTTTTTTTAATATATATATATTTTATTTAAGAATATTATGGGGGTAAAAATGTTTAGGTTACATATATTGCCTTTGCTCCTCCCAAGTCAGAGCTACAAGTGTGTCCACCCCACAGACGGTACGCACTGCACCCATTAGGTGCGAATATACCATCCTCTCCTCCCCGCTCCCACCGACCTGGCACCTGATGAATGTAACTCATTTCCACTCTTCATGGGTCTCAAGACTGATGCAAAAAAGAAAATAGCTATTAAATATTATCAAGAAAGTCACAACCAATATTGCCACCTTTTCTGCAGTTATATGGTTACTATTATATTAATATCTCTAGAGTATCAGGCTGTTGCAAACTTCACAAAAATTAGCACAAATTTTATAAAAAATTATTAAAAACACAGTAAATTATAACCCAAACACTCAAGGATGAGCACCACTGGTGTTTTGATTTTATGATTTCATCTTAATATTTCATACAGGATACTACAAGGTAGTAAGTATTGAGTCATATGCATTATTTGCATTATTTTACTTACATTTCAATAAAAACTTTTGAGGCAGTTATCATTATTCCTATTTTCAGAAGGACTACAACTAGTTGGCAGAATTATCTGAAATTAGACACTGAGTTTTACTACTAAATTCTATAATAAACCATTCTCATTTTTTAATCTCTCCAAATCAGAATCACACTATATGCACTACCTTAGTATTTCCTATGTGTGATGGGCTTGTGAATTATCAGGAAGTTTGTTAATGGCTACGCTTCATTTATAAATGACTATAGATAATGATAATTTCCCTCTTCATTTGTGCACTTTAACAAATCTGTTATGTTTATGTGTTTATAATGCATTCTTTCAATCTTAGCAAACATTTAATGAGCAACTAACTATTCTGTGTAGAACTTGATAATAGGTTATGTCTGCATATGATATGCATTGTTTTCTCACATTATTCCTTGGGAGAATATAGCAGAAGATAGAAACTATATTTAATCTTTTTGCCTAGAATGGAATGCATGCATCCAGGGTTGACGGGGCACGAAATACCAAGGAGACGTCTAGAGAAGAAAGTGCGGTTCTGCCCATATGGCAGGGACAGATTGTTCAACCCACCAGAACATCAAGTCTGCTCTAACTCTCTAGGTGCCTGTGCAGCAGTGTATGTTCTCTGTAAGTTGTATCTCTTCATTCCAGCACTGAGAATAAGCAAAATGGGTCTGTAAGACAGCCAAGTTTGCTCTTTTTTTCTCTTCCTGGACTATAGTCACATTGCAATAAAAAGTGTTTTTTATATGCTATTTTCCCCATAAACTTTATTTCCAACATAAATATGGTCAGAGTTAAAAAAAAAAAATTTAGTTTGAAATACAAGACCATTTTGCAAGATACACTCAAGGAATGTACAAGACAGGAGGCATGAGAATAATATGTGTTGAGAAAACAGTTTAATTCTGAATAGACAACCTTTTAGTTAAAGAAACTAAGTGCACGTGTGTGTCTACCTAAAATCGTGCACCTAAAATCACTTGTGTATGCATGTCTGTGTGTGTAAATACAGTAAATCCATACGCAGCCAATACCAACTTTTCAGAATTTAATCAGAAAGATAAATAAAGTTTGTATTAATGCTTTTTGCATAATTAGCATCCTGCAGCTATTTTTAATGAATGAATGAATGAATGAATGTCATGGGGAAAAGATGAATATCACTTTACTATATTAGTTAAAATGAAAGGTTATTATAACTCTTAACTCTGAGTTTAGGAGTTTCATTATTGTTTTTCTCATTTGCCATTCTTGTTGCTTTTATATTTTATAATTTAAAGGAAGATATGTTGTTATAAATAAATAGTACTCAAGACCTACTTTATAACTTGCACAAATATCAACATATTCTTGGGGTTGGAAAATTGTTTAATCTCTGCCTCCCAACAGGCGCCACCTTCTTGCAACATTGATAGGTTTATTTCATTCAAGAAATATTTATGAAGGCCTTCTTTGCACACTATGTTGGGTATTACTGAGTTGGGGGGAAAGACAGACTGGTGGGTCATCCTGACCCTGTGCACACTCTGTGGAGGTTTTACCCAGAGTACTGTGATTAAAGTTCAGTGTATTTTTAATTAGCATAATTGAAGAACATATCGAGATCAATCAAAAGTAAATACCTGCTTTTGAAAAATCAGTTTAACATAACTTCCAAGAATAAACTCAAGGATCATTAGATATAACATAAACATTTATTGAGTTGTGATGGTTCATTTTATGTGTAAACTTGGCTGGACTAAGAGACGCCCAGATAGTTGGTAAAACATTATTCCGGGGGTATCTGTGACAGTGTTTCCAGAAGAGATTAGCATTCGAGTAAGTAACTGAGCTCTCCCCAGTGTGGGCGGGCATCATTCAGTCCTTTCAGCTCAAACAGAAAAAAAGGTGGAGGAAAGGCAAATTCCCTTTTTGTGTTTGAACTGGGACATTCATCTCCTTCTGCCGTCCCTCAGACGTAGGAGCTCCTGGTTCTCAGGCTTTTGGACTCAGACTGAATGATACCACTGACTTTCCTGGCCCTTCAGCTAGCAGATGGCATATTGTGGGGCTTCTCAGCCTCCATCATCACATGAGCCAATTCCTGTCCTAACTCTCTTTTTCTCTCCTTTTGTAAATATCTCCTATTTGTTCTGTTTCTCTGGGGAGCCCAGAGTAGTACACAGAACATCAATTACAAGATTGAAGCTCTCTGTGGAGAATAGAGACATGAATCACAGAATGTCTTCCAGAACATGAATTGTTCCATGACCTGACCAGGGTCCCAGGCAGTCTTGACTTCTGACATCCCATCAACTTGGTAGAAGATTCCCCCCATCCCCTTTTATCCTCTGCATAACGTTTGCTCTTCTTCAAGACCCAACTCAAAAGGTACCTTCCCCTTGATGCCTTCCCTGGCATCGTGGCATCCAAGACTAGGTTGAGTGCCCTTTCTCTGCACTCCCATAGCAGTCCAACCATAACTGTGTCCTGAAACCAACCAGGTTAATGTTTTTAATTAAACTATTTAACTGTAGAAGGTTGTAGATACATATGCAGTTGTGAGAAATAGCAAGAGATCCCATGTGCCTTTTACTCGATTTCCCCTAAATGATAATATCCTGCTATAGTATCACAACCAGGATATTGGCATTGATAGTCAAGATACAGAAAATTTTCATCAACAAAAGAATCCAGAATAACCTTTTATAACCAAACCTTCTTCCTTCCCACATCTCTGCTTCCCACCCCACCATCCTTAACTATTGGCAAACACTAATCAGGTCTTCATTTCTCTAATGTTGTCATTTCAATAACGCTACATAAATGAGTCATAAAGTATGTAATCTTTTGAGATTGCTTTTTCCCTAAGTATAATTCCTTGGAAATTATTACATAACATCCAGGTTGTGTGTGTATCAATACTATGGATGTAGCACAGTTTGTTTAACCATTCACCTGTTGAGGGATATCTTGGTTGTTGCCAATTTTTTACTATTAGGAACAAAACTGCTGTAAACATTCATGTACAAGTTTTTGTGTGAACATAAGTTTTCATTGCTCTGAAACAAATGCCCAAGAGTACAAATGCTGGGCCGTATGGTAATTAGATGTGTAGTTATTTAGAAAACTGCCAAGCTGTTTTCCAGAGTGGCTATAGCATTTTATATCCCCACTAGCAATGCATGAATGATCCAGTTTCTCTGCATTCTCATCAACATTTGGGATTGGCATTATTTTTATTTTGAATTTTAGTCATTTTGGCTAAAAAAAATATAAACAATCACAATACCAGAAATGTTAATATAGACGCTAACTAAGGTGAAATACAAAGGGATATATAAAACCCATCCAGGAGAAAAGGTAAAAGAAACATCCTCCAAAAGTAAGAAGTCACATATGTCAAGCCCGGGGATGAGAAGGACCACCTGGCAACTTGGCAAGATGCAAATAGCTTGAGATGGCCAGCAGGTACTGAGCGATTTGAAGAGAAGATGGGAAGGTGGGCGGAAATTAAATACAAAAGAGCCTGGCATGCCTTAATGAAACTTAGTCTGCACAAAAAGGGTAAAGGCTTGAGAGGCGGAATGATAGTATCATTCTAAAAGACACCTCCTTCCTCTTCCGAATGGCACTTTCTTAATTGGGACAATTAATACACAGGCAGGGAAAGAAAAGCTGGTGAACAAAATAGAGAAGCTGTGATCAAAGGCATCGGAGATGAATTCCTTGTAGCCAGAAAGATAAAGGATACCAGATGATGGGAAGGCAGTGAAGGGTTGAGAGGAGGAGTCAGCAGACTACACCCAGGGGCCAATCTCAGAGTGGTATCATTTAATAACTACATTCAATTAATCCAAAATCATTGTCTCTACAAATGTAAAGGATTCTTGCTCCCCGAACCCTTCTAATTTACAGAAACTGCCTATTCGGAGTAAGTTTTCATAGACATAATGAAGTTCATTTACAACAGCATCTGTTCTGAAATATTAACAGCAAAAAGAACAAATAAATGCAAACTTTTAAATCGGTAGTCATTTAGGGAACAATAATAATGGCAATGACAATGAGGAGAGGGAGACATCTCTAATGAAAGGAACAGAAAGAGATCTGGTAGGCAAGAACCTTACTACCCTATAAAAACCTACATGAATACAAGGATATACACAATACAAGGATATAAACATTTTTTCTCAATACGTAATTCATTATTGCTCAAAATCATAGGTGCATGTTATGTGAGACATATTGATCTCAATTTTTCCTCACTCCTTTGTTAAATTTAAAGCCAACAATTTCAATTAAAATTGCCAGGGTAAAAAGAGAGGGTTGCTATAATATATATCATCATTCATTAGAAATCACTTTATAACAGTATCACTCAACAGGGGTGATTTTGCCCTTCAGGAGACATTTGGCAGTCTGGAGACATTTTTGATTGTCACAACCTGGGGCAAGGGAGGTGCTACCGGCAACTAGTGGGTGGAGGCTTGGATGCTGCTCAGCATCCCACAGTGCACAGAACGGCCCCCACAACAAAGAATCTTCTGGCCCAGAATGTCAGTAGTTGAGATTGAAAACTCTTACTGCAGAGGAATACCACTGTGGCATATCGGCATTCTCACCAATGGCACGGTCTCCAATACTCCAAATACACTAATTATACTTGGGCAACCATTATTTGCAAAGTCACGAAATAGAATCCTTAAACTATTATAGTTGCAAAGGATAGCTAAAAGGAAGAAATACACACGGTTGACTGAGAGAATAAAAACAATATATCAGTATTAGTATGTATGATTTTTAATAAAAATTGGACCTCCTCTTCAAGATGAAATAACATACACATCTAATTGTGTACTAATGCCACTTGGACCAGCACCCTGGAGCTACATAAAAACAGTACAATAAAGACCTACATAAGGCATGTTGCCAATTTATCCAGAAAGACAGAAATAAAAGTGTGATTGAAAAAATTATTTGTTGAACAAGCTGCAGCTGTGTATAACTAACGCCTAATTGCTCATCTAGAACATATTAGCCATCAGGCAGAACAAAGGTGGATAATTGCTGTGATCTACTGAGATGATTTACCAAATTACTGCATAAAAATGCACTTAGCTCGTATTAAAGTTATGACACTAACCAATCAAATCTCGGGGTATTCAGAATTATTGGTGATTTGACCTAACTTTCTTTTGTGGGTTGTAGAAATAAAAAACCCAGGGAATAAATCAAAGGCAATATACAAGCGTCAGCTGGACACTAGAAATTGACATCTGAATTCTTTTTCCAGAACTACTAGAAAGATTTCAATAAAGTATGGTACTCAAAAATTATTATATGGGAACATGTCAGTAATGATTTTAATTATGAGTTAGATTTGTTATTCCATTGATGATTTATTTTTAATTTTAGAAAATATATACAAATATAAATGTGCGATTTAATTCGAACAGAAATGTAATGGTGATAGACTCTATTTTTTGGATCTCAATAATAAACTCTACTTGAAGACTTGAATGTAGAAAAGTCTTCTGATAGCTAACTCTGTCATCAATGAAGCACTAGAAACTAACTCCAGGAAATGGGATCATTGCTCTCAATTCTTCACCCCTGTCCTATATTATAATCACAAACATCTTGTGCTTTGTCACATGATTTTGCATTATCTCCCACTGAAGTTGTGAGAACATTCTTTCCTCATCCTAGGGATGTTTGGTTTAGCCACATTACTTGCCTTGTCCAATAAAATGTGGACTACAGTGGTGGTGTCCATCTAAAAGCTGCAGCCTTAAAAGGAATTTCATAATTTTGCTCACTTTTTTTGCTTTCCTGCCATTTTCCATTTGAGAAACATGTCTCACGTATCTATTAACTAATTAGACACGTGGAGCTTCCACACAGACTTGAAAGCAAGAAAAACATTTGCTGTAAGCCAATGAAATTTTTGAGGTTATTTGTTAGGCAGCAAAAAATGGACTATTTCACTTATAGAAGGTTTTTCTAGCAATGTTTATACTATGAATGTTTGATGTTTACCTACCAAACACTTGTTTCCCTGATTTCCAATTGGAAATCTACCCTCACCTCCACATTGTGTAGGAAGGAGTGCCTTCCAGGGTGAACTGAGCCTTGGAATTCCTCTGGTCACTGTGATTTAATTCAGTTATGGACACATGATTTTAGATGGGCCAAACAGAATAAATTTCAGAATTTCTGAACCAGCTACCAGAAGAGAATTTCACTGCTCCCTCCTGGTCCTTTACTGGAAGAATGGGGAAGTTAAGGCTACTGCAGACATCTTGCTGACACCAGGAGAAGCCTAGAGCTTCCTAGACTTAAGCCAACAAAGTCAAAAGCAGAGTGAGCGATAGGAAGAAACAAAGTCCTGGTGATGTGGCCCCGTCTCTGAACTCAGCTGTCCCGGAAGATGACTCTCTCTGGGTATTTTTTTATATGTGTTGATAATACCCTCTTATTCCTTAATCTAATTTGAATTATCTGGCACTAACTATGCAGAGATTTTGAATGGACACAGCATCTCTGATTTCAATTAAAGCATAAGAAATAGAGAAAATATTCTTTTTAAACAGAATTTTCATTTATTTGAACTAAAACATTCATTCTGTAATGTGTGTAGAGAAGAATTTACCGCAGAAAGAGAATAATTACAGAAGCATATGCAAAATACATGCCCAAATCTCCTTCTGTTCATATAATTTTCTTTTAAAAGGAATATTATTATGACATAATTATAGTTTATACAAATCCCAATATGAAATTAAAATTTCAGGGATATAATAGAATTATAATATTTTCCTACAGGACATAATATTTTATCAGTTCAGGCTAAATTTATAATCTTCCAAACTTCCCATGAAATTTAAGAGGCTGCCTTAAAACTCTACTAAATTTAAAATGAACAAGTTTAATCCCAGGTTTATGAAAAAGACACTAAAACCTCTGATTACAGAGAGAATAAAGTATGACTGTCCTGAAACTAAGTCTGCATAAATCTATTTTTCCAGATAATACAGATAAAGTGTTTGTTCATAATTGAGTAAAGGAAATTATTTCTATTAATAAGATGGTCCAGATTCAGGGAGAAGTTGTCCTTAGCAACCATCAGTAATGTATACAAATTGCCTAAAGTGGCTAAGTGTTTGATAATTATATTATCAGATATTAATATTTTACTTCTGGTTGCTTAGCTACCACTTATATTTTAGAAAATAATATTCTATTTCTCTGACTATAAATGTAATACATCATCATTTTCTATAATTTGAAAAATGCTGAAAGACACAAAGAGAAAATAAAATTAGCCTTATCCCAAACACAAGATACTTGTTACTATTAGCATGCTATTGCATTTCTTTCCAGAATTTATTTTCTAGAATTATATTGTTTACACAATTATGTGCCTTGTTTTTTCACTTATTATGTCTGAACATTTTTCCATGACAATTATTTGCAAAAAAAATAAAAAATCTTTCAATGATTTCCCATCTTATTTTAGGTAAAAGCAAAAATTCTTACAATGATGTCTTAGTCAGGGTTATTGTAACAAATTACCACAGACTGGGTACTTTAAACAACAAACATTTAATTCTCACAGTTCTTTGGAGGCTGAGAGTCTGGGATCAGGGTGCCAACATGGTCAGGTTCTGCTGAGGGCCCTGTTCCTGGTTTGCAGAACACTGTCTTCTTCTTGTATCCTCACACGCTGGAGGGCAGAGGGGAAGCAAACTCTCTCCTGTCTTTTTATATAAAAAGGCACTAACCTTATTCATGAGGCCTCCACTCTCATGACCTAATCACCTCTCAGAGGCCCCACCTCCTAAAACCATCATATTGGGGGTCAGGATTTCACTCACGAATTTTGAGGGGACAGAAACATTCAGTCCATTGTAAATTGTCTCCATGAATTTCACTTTCCCATTACCTCTCTGACTCAAATACTTCCCCTCCTTAACTTAACTCAGGTCACAACAGTATCCTCCTGTCCCTCTGGCATGCCGGGATGGTCTCACTGTACTTCCTTAGTATAGCTGTCCTTTCTGCCAGGAATGTTTTTTCTCCTGCTATGTGTGGTTCATTCCACTACTTTTTCCAAATGGCAGCATCTCTATGACACCCATCAACAACTATCAGGTAACCATGATCATGGTCACTGGAGTCAAACTTTCATACTAGCTGTGTGACCTTAACAAAGCTGCTGAACCTCTCTGTGCTGTGGAGAATAACAATAATTACCTCATGGGTCTGTTGTGAGAATTAAATACATCTATATTTAATAGACTGCAAAACCCTCTCTGCTACCAGCATTCTCAATCCCTAAATCAGCTCTTGTTTTTAACTTTACTTTTTTCACAGCCCACTAAATATCACTAATTTGTAATAATAGCTATAATAATAAGTATTTAATATAGTATTTCATAGCATACTATTATTGCCATAGCATACTATATTACATAGTATACTATAGCATATTATATTAAATAGCATACTATATAAAAATAGCATACTATATTAAATACTAATTATTATAGCTATTATTACAAATTAGTGATATTTATTTTATTGTGCACTATCTTATCTCTCCCTTCACTAGAGTATAAATTCTACCAAGTTAAAGATTTTCACCTTGAAGGGCACCCAGAATAAGAATGTGCTCAAAAATAAAAATACAACAGTTAACACAAATATAGTGCCTGTAACGTCATCATTATTCTGAGCTTTTTAAGTGTATTGATCACTCCTATCACAACCCAAGGAATAGGTACAGATGGTCCCTACTTATGACAGTTCCACTCACAACTTTTGCACTTTAAGATGGTGTGAAAGCAATATGTAGTCAGTAGAAACCATAATTCGAGCACCTGTACAACCACTCTGTGTTTCACGTTTAGTACAGTATTCAATAAATTACATGAGATATTCAACACTTTATTATAAATAGGCTTTGTGTTAAATGATTTTGCTCAACTGGAGGCTAATGTAAGTGTTCTGGGCATGTTTAAGGTAGGTCAAGATAAGCTATAATGTTTTGTCAGGTTAGATATATTAAATGCATTTTTGACTTAAAATATTTTCAACTTACAATGGGTTTATTGGGACATAACATCATCAATAAGTCAAGGAGCATCTGTGTTGCTATCTTTTCCATTTTACAGATAAGAAAGTTGAGGCATTCAAATTCTTGAGCAACTTTCCCAGTTGGTAATGGTAACAAGTGATAAAGGGAGAACTGGAACACAGGTGGTTCAGGAGGGAATGCTCTTGACCTCCACGCCACGCTTTCAACAAATACATATTGAGGAAATGAGCTGAATAAACCAAAGAAGGGAGCACTGTCTTGTCATCAGGACCAAGCTTCTTCCATATTCCTCTCCTCCTTCTGAAAATAAATAAATAGATAAAAAGTAAATTCTATTTCCTTTCACACTGTGCTTTTTCTAATCAGAGGAAATAGGCAAGAAGATAAAATAGTGAGGCTTTCGTTTTTCAGTCTCACCTTTGACATGAGAGGAGCACGGGCCATCTTCCTTTTGGCCACATCTCCCACTGTGTTGAATTTCTCCTCATTTATTTCATCTCCTTCCTCCTGCACACTAATGATTTGCATCCATAAAGCAAACGACCTTTGCTGGCCAGTACGTTTTCCCTTAACCCAGGCATGTTACTTTTTTCCCTTTAAATATCATAGCACAACTCATCAGTATACTATCAACAATTGCATCATATGTTTATTCAATTTGCCAGAATACCCAGTTTCTTTTCTTACTCCATTTCAACTTTAATATAATTTCTTTTATTGAGATACAAGTTACTTGCTGGATGGATTATGAAACTATACATGGATATGTTATGAAAGCAATACTTTCTAGCTTTGCTCAGCTCTGCTCAAGTATGCAGTATGAAAGAGAGAAGAGAGGTCCTCCTTAATCCTTGACAGTGACTAACTACTGTTCCATGCCCCTTTCACCAAGAGAAAACTAAAAACTGTGATAGCCTCAAATACTACCTAGAACATGATTCTCAGAATAGAGGCCACAGACAACAAACACAGGTTCTGTTATCAGAAGCAGTAAGGGTTTATTATAAATGAGGACCTCTGGGCCTCCCCATACTTTACTAAATTGAAATTTAAGGAGGTGAAACAAGGGAATTTGTATTAACGAGCACCCCAACTAATTTGTATATGTGTCCACACACACAGGTATATGTAGACTGGGCCCTCCATATCAGTGGGTTTCCCATCTGTGAATTCAACCAATTATGGATAGAAAATATTTGGAAAAAAATTTGCATCTGTACTAAATAGGTACAGACTTTCTTTTTTGTCAATTCCCTAGACAATATGGTACAACAACTATTTACATATTTACATTGTGTTAGGCATTATAAGTAATCTAGAGATGATTTAAAGTATACAGCAGGATGTACATAGGTTATAAGCAAATATTATGCCGTTATATCCAGGACTTGAGCATTCACAGATTTTGGTATCCACTGGAGATCCTAGAACCAATCGTCCAGGGACATGGAGGGATGACTATATATGTATCAATATTACATATATATGTACACATATGTGCACATGTGTATGTATATGGATATAAAGCCCGTATTATTAAACAAATAAATGTTGAGCATCCACAATATGCCATGTCTTATGCTGATTGCTGGGAATACAATGATAAATGGAAGTAGATATAGTCCTCTCTATACCAGGACTAGATATAGTCCCTGATCCCATGGAATTTTAGTCTGTTGGGTGAGCTCAGTAGACATAAATGAGCACACAACTGAAGTTAGAACCTCAACAGGGAACAAGGGGTGTGACGGAGAGAAACTCTGTAATATGCACACTTGGCCTTGTGCCCCCCAAGAATTCCAGGGAAAGTTTCTCTGAACTGAAACCCAAAACCAAGTATACCTTAACTAAGGGAAGAAGAGAAAGTGGGGTTGTGTTGGAGACAGAAGGAAATGATGTCAGGAATCTCACGGAAAAGGAGCATGAGAGGAAAGGAACGGTGAAAGAAATGCAGGGTTGTGGTAGCCGCAACATGAGGGCAAGCCGGATGTGGTTAAGCGGGAAGAGGAGGCAGCTGTTGGACCAGACCGAGTCTTGCAGACTCTATGCCTGTCTTTACTTTGTGCGAACACAATGGGAACCCCTTGGAGAGCTTAAAGGAGGAGGGGCACTGGCAGGATTACAGTGAGATTATTCTTGTTGACTCTAGAGCTGTACTGTCCAATATAGTAGCCACTGCCCACATGTGGCCATATAAATTTACATGTAATAAAGTTAAAAATTCAATCTCTCAATCACACTAAACCACATTTTAAGTGCCAAATAGCCACATGTGGCTAGCAGCTACCTGTGAGATAGCACAGATGTAGAACATGCATTGTTACAGAAAGTTCCATTGGCAGTGCCGCTCAAAGTGTGGCCTGCAGAACCCAGCATGGTGCTCCTCGACAGCCAGTTAGAAATGCACAATGGCAAGTCCTGCCCTGCAATCTGAGATGATCGTTAAGTGACCTGTATGCATTATTAGAGCTTGAGAACCACAGTTCTAGACAGTAACTGGCCCTTTCATGGAATCCTATTGATAATTTGCTGCCTTGAATGGGGTGAAAAGCACCCATAAACTTTCAATATAGGGAACAATGACTAAACAGATGTCAATATTGCCAAATAAAGTACCAAATTGGACTTCAGTTTTATGAGATCTCCACAAGTCCCTTTAGGAACTCAGTGAAATATACACACCACCTGGTTCAAATCAAATGCTTTACATTTGGGGAAAAAAACATAGTCTTACAGTTCTTTCCAAAGATGACTTCTAGGTATTCGCCTGCGGTCCTCCCTTCCTTATCTGCCCCCCTGCATTACCCCTCTCTAATGTCTGGCTGTTGAGTAGGATTGCTACATATCATACCAATAGAATTCAGCCTGTGACACAAAAAGCTTAATTTTCTTTTTTAGGGTTCCCAGTGGAAGACTATAATGTGTGAAATGTTATTTGTTAGGTCGTTAAAAGAAACTAATGAACTCACTGGCTTCCTGAAATTGTAGTTCTATTTTTCAGGAGTATGGGAGCCTATTTATTTTTAACTGTACTATTATCATACAAATAGATCAACTTGTGGTTGTTACCCATTTCAGACACGCACTCCACTCCACTTTTATGACACAGTCTGTTACATGACAAAATACCTGAGAAAGCTCACCAAAATCCCAGACTTGTAAACAAAGCATTATGACAAACACGAGGATAGAAATACTTCCAAATAGCTAACCAGCCTATGCTAAGGTTTAATTTTGAGCTCGAAAATAACATAGTAGCAAAATGATAATAATCCAATCATGAACACTAACCTGTAGTGAATGCTTACCAAGTGCTATGGCTTGAATGCTTGCATCCCCTCAAAATGCATATGTTGGCCGGGCGCGGCGGCTCAAGCCTGTAATCCCAGCACTCTGGGAGGCCGAGGCGGATGGATCATTTGAGCTCAGGTGTTCGAGACCAGCCTGAGCAAGAGCGAGACTACTGTCTCTACTAAAAATAGAAAGAAATTACTTGGATAACTAAAAATATATATAGAAAAAAAAATTAGCTGGGCATGGTGGTCCCAGCTACTCAGGAGGCTGAAGCAGAAGGAGCGCTTGAGCCCAGGAGTGTGAGGTTGCTGTGAGCTAGGCTGATGCCATGACACTCTAGCTCAGGCAACAGAGTGAGGTTCTGTCTCAAAAAAAAAAAAAAAATGCGTATGTTGAAGTCCTAGCCCCCACTGTGATGATATTCAGAGATGAGGCCTTTTGGGGATAATTAGATGATATTATGAGGGTAGAGTCCCCAGAATGGGATCAGTGGCCTTATAAGAAGAGGAAGAGAGAGAAAAACATCACCCTCTCTCTCCCTTTGAGCACGGAAGAAAGGTCATGTGAGGACACAGCAAGTTGGCAGTCATCTGCAAGCCAAGAAGTGAGCCCTCACTGGGGAGCAAGTCGGCTGGCATCTTGACCTTGGATTTCTCAGCCTCCAGAAATGAATAAAAGTTTATTGTTTAAAGCACCCAGCCTGGGATATTTTGTTACGGCAGCCGGAGCTCACTGAGGCACTGCGTGCCAAGCCCAGTGCTGTGTACCTCACAGGCATTAGCTGATTTGATCTTTATGCTCATTATCAAGCTAAAATTACTAATAATATAACCACTTTACAAATGAGGAAACTGAGTCTCACAGAGGTTAAGTAACTTCCCGAGGTCACTATAATCATTCCAAAATCATCTCATATTTACTTTTATTTCAAGTCCAGAGAAATCCGTATAAAGCTTTAAGCAGTATATATGTGTCCAATAGCAGCAGCTAAAGAGCCATCCGAAGCCTTCCATGTACTTGCAAATGCTGCCAACAAGTTTTGACAGCTATATTAAACTATTACCTGCATCTAAAAGGATGCTATTATTTTTATGGGTATAATTAGGTTCTGTGTACAAAACAGATACATCTGCGGCTATTTCCTATTTCTATCTGTGAAATCTTACTCATTTGGATTCGTGTAGTACAAACAAGACGGCCTGAAAAACATACAAATGCACATCGAAAGGGAACTTCTGCACGTGCCTGAAACCAGAATTCGAATTTTTTTCTGTAGAGATTATTTGACCTTGGGTAGGTCACTTGATCTCTTAGGACACTGTGGGAAAAAGGCACATGATCTTTAAACTTCTTTCCAAATTTAACACTCTCTGATTTTATGTTCTCAAAGACAGCCTTAGCAAGAACTCCCATCATCTCAGCTGACAAAATAAAATGTTTGATCTTGTTAAATTAAACCAAAATTAGGCCTTTGGATGCCTCTGTATTTGTTTTTGTTTTTTTTTTTTTTTGAGAAAGAGTCTCAATCTTTTGCCCGAGCTAGAATTGAGTGCCGGGGGGTCAGCCTAGCTCACAGCAACCTCAAACTCCTGGGTTCAAGCGATCCTCCTGCCTCAGCCTCCCAAGTAGCTGGTACCACAGGCATGCACCACCATGCCTGGTTAATTTTTTCTGTATATTTTTAGTTGTCCGATTAATTTCTTTCTATTTTTAGTAGAGACGGGGTCTCGCTCTTGTTCAGGCTGGTCTCGAACTCCTGAGCTCAAACAATCCGCCCGCCTCGGCCTCCCAGAGTGCTAGGATTACAGGCGTGAGCCACCGCACTCGGCCAATGAATGGCTCTGTGTTTGAGTTGTTATATAAAGAACCGCAATCTATCTTCACACGTAAACTAACTGAAAACCTAACCTAGGAATGTGCTCTTCTAACAAGTAGCTGAGTCTCAGTCAATCATAACAACTGAGCATCAGTCAATCCCAGGCGGCCAGCTGGTTTCAACAAGGTAGCTGTAACCTATTAAGTGGTCTCTGAACTTCTGTGTGTCACTGATGTCTTAAGTCCAAAAATGTTTTCTGACCACATTGCAGCCCTAGAATTCCTTGAACCTGTTCCGGTTTTGCTGGCTGCCAGATTCTAGAATCCTGAATAACAGCCAATTAAGATCTCTAAATTAAATTTGTTGTAATTTTGTCTTTTAACAATCTTATAACAAGTTAAGGTCTTGCCGCATAATTACTTCGAATTTTGATCTCCAAGTTCAAGAAACAAAAGAATAGAAAAAACAGAAAGAAAGAAAAGGAAAGAGATCAATTATATGTGCTCTAGTGGAAGCACTAGAGAGCTTACAAAAGAGAGAGAGAGAGAGAGAGAGACAGAGATAATGTGCAGACACTGATGAGTTAATACAATCTGTCCTTTTAGCAAATGTAAAATAATTAGCTGTATCAGTCATGGCTCATTTAGTTACAAGTGACAAAAACCCACCCAAAATGGATGAAGCAAATATCAACAACAAAAAGTTATAGATTCACGGGAATGAAAACTTCACAGGTGGGTATGGCTTTAGGCAAAGACCCCTGCTAGCAGATCCAGGCTTGCATTCTCTCAGTTTCTCTTCCTTAAAAAAAAGTCCCAGAATTAAATTTCATTGGCCAAAAGGGGTCATGTGCTCATATTTGACTCAATCCTATGACCAAGATTGTTTCTATGCTTGGAATCAGAGATAAAGGTAACCTCATTTTTAGCCACCTAGAAACTAGGTAAAATTACTAAGTGAGGGGAGAATGGATATTTGGCAAGCAAAAATCACTAGTCATCCACCTCATTAAAGGAGATATTAACAACAGTTACATAATGACAAATGACTAAGTGGTTTCCCCTATCTTACTAAAGATAATATAATAATAGCTATAAATTATTAAGCATTCTTTATATCCCAGAGGCTGTACTAAATGCTTTACACTCATTATCTACTTTTTGTCCATACAGATAAAGGAACAGAAGCTCAAAGAATTGTCATTTGCACCAGAATCCTAAAAGCTAGCAAGTGGCAGAGGTAAGATACAATATAGATTTATCTGATTTCCAAGTTCATGTGCTTAAGAGTCTTAACCACTATATTACTTTCATAAGAACTATCTTGATATCTTATTTTCAGAGATTACAAGAAAATAGAAACTGCAAAGAAAAACAACTTCACAGTGTAGCCTCAAAAACCAAAGGTTTTTGCAACAACAAAAGAGTTTAATAGAATATGACTTCCTAATGTCCAGAATGGGCCTGTAATATAATCAGTATTCACAATATTTTAAGCAATTCACTTACTTTACCTCCAAAGTACCAGGGTGATCCAAAATTAATTGTCAACATATATATACATGTTATATGTATCTTTGTGTGTATAAACAAAATTACATTTTAATGTTTCCAAAAGTGTTAGTAACAATCACAACATGCAAGCTTCCAAGAACCATCCACAAGTCTCACTGGTTGTATCAGAATTACTAGTTATATCAGTTACTAGTGCTATCAGAATAATTCCAAGGGATGCTGCTTGTGCTAGCGGGACATCATTAATCAGTCATTTGAAACTTGGCTATTCATTTGCCTGCACCCACCAACCTCTGCAGTCCATCATTCTTAACTTACCGCAATGGCATGACTCCCAGATAAACAATTTTCTAATAGGAGTTGGCAAACGATGCCTCATGGGTCAAATTCAGCCTGCTGCCTGTTTTGGTACATGAAGTTTTATTAAAACACAGCCACACACATTCACTTACGTATTGTCTATTGGTGGCTCTCATGCTACCATGGCAGAGTTGAGCGGTTGTGACAGGGATTTTCTACCTAAACAGGTGGAAAATATTTATTATGTAGCCTTTTACGGAAAAATGTTTTTAACCCCTGTTCTAGAATATGGCATACACATTACAAGGAGGATTTAAAATTTTGAAAGGAAATTCCAAGAATCCAGAAATTTTTCTCCTATTTTGTAAATCATAGAGAAAGAAACTAATATTTTATGAACACTGATTGACCTGATTCTACAAAAGGAACATTATATCATACCTCAAGCCTACCTTTAAAAATGGCAGTAATGAAGCATTTACCAGGCCAGCTGCTCCAGAACAAGTGACAGTTCACCCGGATGCCGGGATCATCCTCTCTTGATTTAGGACCTGTTACTTCTTTATATTCGGTTCCTATTTAGGTCCTCTAAAAAAGGAGTTACTGAGGGTGGTAGCATGCACCAGCAATCCCAGTTACTCAGGAGACTAAGGTGGGAGGACCGTTCAAGCCCTGGAGTTTGAATCTAGCCTGGGCAACATAGCATGATCACGTCACTAAAAAAATTTAAAAATAAAAATAAATAAATCCTTTATTTAAAAAAGGAGTTAATGAGCTGGAATCTTTTCATTTGTACTCTTCGGGGCTACTGCGATTTGAGAGCTATGACATAAACTTTTTTTCTTGAAAAGTTTCCTTAAAACCTTTTAAACCTTAAAACCTTCCTTAATGATTTCCATTTCATTCATTTCTGCAAATTTTATTTTATTTCCTTCCCACTAAATCATGTTGAACTTGCAGCCATATATAAATTAGACATGTTCAACCCTTAACAGGCATTCATGGCACCATGTGGCTACTGGGGGACTTTGCTTACCCACTTGTTTTTTGAAAGATTAATTGAACACTTGGCCATTATTGGTCTGTATTTGGAATTATTGTATTATATTTCAGCTGTTTTTCCTTAAATAGCTTGGGCTCTGGATTACCCATTCTCAATAAAGAAGGTATTTTCTGACCGGGTGCGGTGGCTCACACCTGTAATCCTAGCTCTCTGGGATGCCAAGGTGGGCGGATTGTTTGAGCTCAGGAGTTTGAAACCAGCTTGAGCAAGAGCGAGACCCTGTCTCTACTAAAATTAGAAAGAAATTAATTGGACAACTAAAAATATATAGAAAAAAAATTAGCCGGGCATGGTGGCGCATGCCTGTAGTCCCAGCTACTCGGGAGGCTGAGACAGTAGGATCGCTTGAGCCCAGGAGTTTGAGGTTGCTGTGAGCTAGGATGACGCCACGGCACTCTAGCCCGGGCAACACAGTGAGACTCTGTCTCAAAAAAAAAAAAAAAGAAGAAGATATTTCCTTAAGAGTAAAGCATATTGTATTTTCCCTGACTCTGAATCAAATGCCAGTATGTTACACACAGACTGATTACTCTGACCTTACCTGATGGCATGGAGAGAGGGATATTTTGGATGCAAAATACAATCCTGATCCTTCATCTTCAACTCTAGACTACACAGGGAATCCTTGATTAAATTTCTAGCCATTACATGCTATTTATTAGGTATTAGAGTGTACCTCTGAGAAGTATCTCTAATGGCTTGCAGGTTGCTGGAGACTTATCACTTGTGCTATTTAATAAACTAGTCACGTTCCATTGTACACCACATCACTGTTAACCACATAAACCTTGGAATTTTCATATTTTCAACAAATTCAAGAGTAAAGACATATTCACATATTACTCTTCAAAGAAGTGTACTCTTTCAAGTACACTTGTGTTCAAAAGTGTACAAGAAGTGTTCACCCAAAGCCGATACAAATATATCCCCCACCATATTTGGCTGTAAAGAGACTATATGCCTACAAGAATGAGAAAACAAATGACAATCCTCATAACATTTTAAAGTCAGAAAACAAAAAAGCTGTTGAAAAAGAAAACAGAATCATGATGAGAGAATCATAACTTGGAGTTAAAATCTTATTAAAAGCAATTCATTCATCGCTGTCTGCGACTCCACTTGCAGGGGAAGTTGGTTCTCCTCTCTAAAGCCCACATACTCCAAAAGAGCATTTGCGTAAGCCCTCACATTTGTAAGTTCCACTCCTGGAATGTCAATTCTCTGGTACTGAAACTGCTAAAATGCAAATAGAAATGCTTCCACAACGCTTTCAGTTAAATGTGTCTTGGTATGGCTGCCTTACGGCTTGTTTGAAAATACACTGAGTATGTTCAATATATGGATGTTTTTTCTCTACCCAGCATCCATCCAAGGAGAAGACTATGTCACCATGAGGTGGTGATCTGTTCCAGCAGCCAGCATATGACTAATGAACCCACTGGAGTCAAGAACCTTAGGTTTTTCTCTACCACTTTTAGAAAATATGCATTCTCTTTCCACTGAGGATGTCTGGACTATTGGTATACTGATAAGGGAGGTCTCTGATCTCTATGTTAGGGATTAGGAATGATTTATCAAAAAGGTAAATACAGTTTTATGTAGTAGCAAAGCTAAAATACTCCAGCAAAACTATTTCTGCACTAATTTCACCTCTGTCGTGAGCCAGAGTGTCAGATATGTTAATGTTTATTTCACAATTTTGGCTTCATGATCAAATACCTCTACCACTCATCCAATCAGAGCTTCCCGATCACTTTGCAGAGCTGTGGATTGCCTTACTCTCTCTGGATGAACTGGTGGGGCCAGAAGCAGCCAAACCCCTAAGCAGGTCATTGTCAATCATGAAAAGCCATGGGCCCCAACAGTGGGAATTATTACACACATGTGTGTTTCCTTCAAGTCATGTGCCCTCCCTAATACTTAGTTTCCTCATCTGCCAAACGAAATAGTAATATCTGCTAGAGAAATTCATAGTGAAAATTACAACCAATATAAAATAATATATGAAATTTGCCTCTATGGTACCATAATACAATAGGCACTAATTAAAAAAATAGCTAATACATTTTCTATAAACAGATTTTACATTTGTTTTTTGACTCATTTGCATTTGTCTGTAATTTCACATATGTAAGACAAACTATCTTTTCCCAAACAAAATATATACATGAGAGAATCTATGAATGGAAAAGCCTTGACTTTTCAGAATTCTATACTGTTGTCATTGTTTTAATACCGGAGTTTCAGAAGAAGAATGTTTGGAGTCATGCAGATATCTAAGAACCCATCCTCCTAATCAGGTAATTTATTTATTACAAAGTATTATTCACACTGAAATTACTGGATTGCAAAGTGAGACATATAATTGATTTGAGCAAGAATCTGAGGCTATAGTACTTTCTTATGAGTAAATACTATGTATAAATTAAATAAGAGATTGATAATCTATTTAATTATAATTTTTAAGAACCTGTTTATGTCCTAATTTCGAATTTTTTACATGTTAGTCACCTATTTAACAGTGCAATCATAAAAGTCAGCATACTTTTGTAAAAGCGGAAAGGGATCTAACAGACTTGCAAAATGTATTAGCCTCGCTGGAAAGCGAGTATTTGGCAGTCGACGGAAAGCCAGAAAAGTTGTAAAAGCAAATATAGAGAGAAGTGCCTGTGCATAAAATATTCAGCAAGATAATAAGGTAATACGACGCTGGTGAACTGTAAAAGTGTAATGCAGAGAACACAGGAAAGAGAACAAAAATATTTTAATGGGCTGAAGAGTTGTGACCTTGTTATGGCCAGAATACAGTAAAAATCAATGAAGAAAAAAAATTGAACAAAAGTATAAAAGAAATACTGTGTTTTTTTCTGATAGTGGAAATGGAAACTAAGTGTAAATTTCTTATTTCTTGTCTACGCCTCCTCTTCCTCTTTACCCAACTCAATCCCACAGCATAGCCTCTACCTTCCCTCTTTTATAATGCACTTTCTGAAATTGAAGTAAAATATATAAGCAGAAAAATGCAGAGAAATTTACTGTTATTGTTGAAGTTTATATAAATGGACTTACATGGCAGGTATTCTTTCCTGGTTTCTTTTACTATATATTAGGGTTATAAGATTATTCTCTATGCTTACAAGTCGTGGTAGTTTTCATTGTTGTATAAGAATATACCACAAATCTCGCCATTAAAATATTGCTGTTATACATAGCCCAGAAGAACCTTTTCTACACTTTTCTTTTTGGAATATATTGTATGTAAAACTGGAATTGCTGAGTCAAAGCTTTGTGAACATCGATCTTTAGTTTTCCAAACTGATTATGCCAATTTACCCTACCACTAGCACAGCTTGGATGTTTCCATGAGTCCACAACCCTCTCAGTACTTGAGATTCCCATGTTTGTTTTGTTTTTAAAATGTAGCCCTTTGTATTGAGGTATAATATACATGCAATAAAAAGCACAGATCGTAAGTGTTCAGTTCGATGATTTTCACAAACTTATTCCCTCATGTAACTACTAAACAAAGCAAAATACAGTATAATATCCATCACTCCAGAAAGTACTCTTATGCTGTTTTCCATTCAATTCTATGCCCCCACCTGAATTATTACTACTGATTATTACTGATTTTTATCACTATCTGATTTAGTCCTATTTTTAGACATCAAGTAAGTGAAATCCTACAACATATGATATTTTATGTCTGACTTCTTTTGCTCAACATTGTGTTTATAAGATTCATCCACAATATGACATGTATCAGTACTGTTTATTTCCTTTTTATTGTCAATCAGTATTCCACTATGTGAATATATCACAAATTATTTATTCCATTCACCTGTTCATAACATTTGAGTCTTTTCAAATTTGGGGTATTATGATGACGCCGTGATGAATTTTTTCATAAACCTTTTTGTGGACAAATGTTTTTATTTATCTTGGGTAAATACCTAGGAATAAAATTCCTGGGATAGAGGTATGTTTAACTTTAAAAGAAACTATCAAAATACTTGCACGATTTTACATTCCCACCAGCATTTATGAGGGTGACAGTAGCTCCATATCCTTGCCAACATATAACATTGTCACTCTTAATTTTCTTCATTCCAGTGAGTATAAAACGTTATATCATTGTGGTTTATAATTTGTGTTTTTCTGAGGATTAAGGATGTTGAGCATTTTTTAACTTGCTTGTGTTTGTTGGTCATTCTTATATCTTCTTTTGAGAAGTATTTTTTCAAAAATTTGACCATTTTTGTTAGGTCATTTTTCTTTATAACATTGATTTGTAGAAGCCCTTTAAATATTTTAGGGAAAAGTCCTTCTCCAATGTATGTATTGCAATTATTTTACTTCAGTCTGAGGATTACCTATTCATTTTCTTAATAATTTCTTCTGATAAGCAGAAGTTTTTAATATTGATATAGAAAAATTGTTGATTTTTCTGAAGACTAGTGCTTTTTTTGTTGTGTCTAATAAGTCTTCAACTACTCAAGGTGACAAAGACACTGTTGTATGTTTTCTTCCAGAAGATTTATGGTTGTAGATTTTAAATGTAGGCCATAGATCATTATTAAATTAATTCAATTTAAGTTTATGGAGTGATACATAGAATTGATCAGCATGATTTGTTAAAAAGACTTTCCTTACCCCGGGGATTTAATTTAGCATCTTGGCTGAAAATAAATTGACTGCATATATGTTGGTCTGTATATGGAATTTATTTCATTCTTGCTGATCTATTTGTCATTCTCTATACCAACACTACAAATGAAATTAATGTATTTTAAATGAAATTAATACAGTTTTATAGTAGTACTTAAACATTGATAATGTATGTCATTCAACTTTTTTGATTTTTTAAAATATATTATATATTTAATAATATATATTATATATAATATATATAATATATATTTAAATATATTATATACAGCTAGATTTTTTAGCATCTCCTTTTTTTTTTTCTTGAGGCAGAGTCTTGCTTTGTTGCCCAGGCTAGAGTGCTCTCGCATCAGCCTAACTCACAGCAACCTCAAACTCCTAGGCTCAAGCAATCTTCCTGTCTCAGCCTCCCATGCAGCTGGGACTATAAGTGCACATCACAATGCCTGGCTAATTTTTTCTACTTTTAGTAGAGACGGGGTCTCGCTCCTTCTCAGATTGGTCTCAAACTCCTGACCTCAAGTGATCCTCCCACCTTGGCCTCCCAGAGTACTAGGATTACAGCCATGTGCCACTGTGCCTGGCCTCCATTTCCATTTTTAATTTTAGAATTAGCTCATGAATTTCTTTAAAAAATTTCGCTAGGATTTTGATTGGGATTGAGCTAAATCTGTAAATCTCTGGCTGCTTTTAAGATTTATTATTTATCTTTTTATTGTTAAATTTTTATTACAGAATTATTTTTCACATGCATAATTCTTGTATTGATTATAAGTAGAAATGATAATTTGGCTGTATAGTATAAAATATACATTATTGGAATTAATTGTATCTGTTTTTTTTTCTTTCCTTTTTTTATTTCAAAGTATTATTCATCTTCTGTTTTCAGCAATTTTATTATGGCATTTCTCAGGATATTTTTCTTCATATCTCTGCTATT
This sequence comes from Avahi laniger, assembly GCA_963575035.1. Taxonomy (NCBI): domain Eukaryota; kingdom Metazoa; phylum Chordata; class Mammalia; order Primates; family Indriidae; genus Avahi; species Avahi laniger. Next base: position 27,862 of record CAUYSK010114909.1, read on the forward strand.
TGAGCTTTATAGGATTTCTTGAATCTCTGTCTTGAATTTTAAAATTAGTTCTTAAAAAATTTTTAGTCACAATCTTCTCAACTCTTCCTTCTGACCTTTTCACTTTTTCCTCTGCTTTTAGGACTACAATTACATATTTTTAGACATTTGTATTATATTTTAAATGTCTGTTACATTATTATCCATATTTTCCATCTCTATGGAGCTCTTTGCTTCAGTCTGAATATTTTCTTTTGATCTACCTTCCAAATCACTCATTCTTTCTTTCGCTAGCTTGTTTAGTTGTTATCAGAAAAAAGGATGTTCTGAAACTTCCTAGTTAGTCCTTGTTAGAAGAAAATTTCTTTATTCCCTCTTTTTAAAAGTAAATTTTTTTACAAGTTATTAAACTTGCTTTCAAAAAGATATTAAAATATCATCCACTAGAATAGATCTAGAAGAGGAAATGTTTTCAGTTAAGTGACATATCCTAGCTTTTTATTTGGGATATGTCAATTTTTAAGTGGTAATTATGTGCATTGCTTGATGATAACCAAAAGTGAAATTCATGGGTTTAACTTATTGAGAATAAAGCAGGATGCTCTGATTAAATGATGCTTAGCTTTACCTCTGAAACACGTATGCACAAAACATACCCCAAGCAGCATAGCAAAGGCTTGAAGAAGTGAACCAAGATTTAAACCACCACCCATAAAACAAGACAGATCTTACAGTCTGAATGTAACCAGACTGATTGCCTCCTAAAATAAAAACATTCACATTTTTAAGAGGATTATGGCAGAAACCAGAGTTATATAACATAACATTAACAATGACCAGGATGCAATCCAAAGTTAATTGTCATATAAAGACCTAGGAAAATGTGACATATTTTTAAGGGGAAGAAAATCAATAGATGTCAAGCCCAAGATGACCCAGATTTTAGAATTATTATACAATGACTTTAAAGCAGCTATTATAACTATTACTATTTATTGTAACATTTATAACAAATACATCTGAAATGAGTAAAGAAATAGGAAACATCAGCAAAGAAATAAAAATATAAAAAGCAACTCAATGAAAAATGTAAAACTGAAAATTACAATCTCTTAAATACAAAGTTTGCTGGATGGGCTCGATAGCAGAATATGTATAACACACAAAAATAGCAGTAAACTTGAAGATAGACCAATGGAAATTACACAGTTCAAGAACAAAAAAAAGTTGATAAGAAATCGTACAAGATGAAAAGATCTTTGGAATGATAATAACAAGTCTAACGTAAGTGACATTGACTGGGCATGGTGGCTCATACCTGTAATCCCAGTACTTTCGGAGGCTGAGGTGGGAGGATCAATTGAGACCAGGATTTTGAGACCAGCCTGGACAACATAATGAGATCCCCATCGCTACAAAAAAAAAAAAAAAAATTAGTCAGGCATGGTGGCATGTGCCTGTAGTCCTAGCTATTCAGGAGGCTGAGGCAGGATTGCTTAAGCCCGGGAGCTGAAGTTGCAGTGAGCTATGATCACGCCACTGCATTCCAGGCTAGGTGACAGAGTGAGACCCTGTCTCTAAAAAAATAGAATAGAATAAAATAAAGTAAATGACATTGGAGTCCCATAAGGAGAAGATAGAGATTAGGGCAGAAATATATTTGAAGAATAATATTTGAAAGCATTCTAAATTCAGTGAGATGTAAAAAATCATAGGATCCAGAAGCTTAGTAAATTTCAAATAGGATAAATTCTAAGAAAGCCAGGCATACACACATCATAATCAAACTGCAAAAAGCCACAGATATTCCAAACAAAACTAAAAACATTACATAGAGGGGAATAACAATTTGAATGACTATGGATTTCTCATCAAAATCCATCAAGACTAATAGTCAATGAAGCAATTTCTTTCAAGTGTTGGCAAAATATAAACAAACAAAAAACCCCCTTTCAACTCAGATTATATACCCAGTGAAGATATCCTTTGAGAATTGAGGGGAAATAAGGTCATTTTCAAGTCAAGGAACAACAAACTACAAGAAGAAATTCAAGGAAGTTCTTTAGGCTAAAGGAAAAAAATAATGGAGGAAAAATAGGATCATTAGGAATAAATGAAAAGATTGGAAAAACAGTAACAAAATTCATCCCAAACAATTAAACAGACTGATTTTGAGAGCTGAATACAAATGTTAAAGCCTTAAATTAGATTTTTGCCCTAATTATTGAGACTACTCAAATGTTATATTTTCAATTTCTAAATAAAGCCATAAATTCACCAGAGCTATGTAGCAGAAACTGTACTGTGCTTCCAGAGGTACTCGTCTCCCCAGTCGCCTGAAATGTTGGCTCCGGAAGGCTCACTGACAGTGAGACACATTCAGGACTTGCTCTCCTTCAAAGGGAGCTGCTCCAGCTACCTGTGACTCTTTCCCAGAGGCAGCCCACACTGGTCTCTGTGGCAGTACAAAAGCCCAGCTGCACTGTCTCAATCTAGGACAACTCTGTAGGGTCCTTGCAGCTCCATGGCTCCCTGTAGGGTCCGCTGATGGCCTTCATTCTAAGGGCATCACAATGTAACTTTTTCCTCTGCAGGATCTTATTTCATTACTCTCTTTCAGGTATTGTTCCCCAGAGGACTCCCCAGCAAACCTCCTGCATGCAAATCACAGCCTCAGAGTCTGTCTCCTGGGTAAACTGACCTATGAGAGTTTGTCATACGCAAAACCCTTCTAAAGTTGACACCATTGAAAAACTGTGAAAGAGGAGGAGGAGAGAAAAAAACAAATACCACAGTAAGTTTCGGGAGAAGATAATTTCTAAGATTGTTTCTCTGTCTCATTGGCTAGATAAAACACACCATGGAACCCTGTTGAAAGTCAAATGAGACCATTGTGAGCTGCTTTCTAACGAGACTCCATCTTGGTGGATCCACGTATGGGTCCAATCTGCCAACAGTTTGCAGTGCCAAAGATAAAATAATAGAATATGATTCAAAAACGGAGATAGTAGAAAAAGCTCTCTTAAGCCACAAAGCGCATAGAGAAATAGGTGCTGAGTTATCATAAGGAGCCACGGTTATTCCCTGGCCTTCATAGCAAATAGACCAAATCTTCCTTTAGAAGCAATGACAGATTTATGCTAAAAACCCATCTCAAATTCTTTCCTTAGGTTAGACATTTCTTTTTAAACATCACATGACCACTCTCAATCATTCTAAAATGCTGGGGATTAAAGATGTTTGGGTTGAGGCTTTTTCTTATCCTATTTCTAAAATTAGAAAAAAAAATTCGGTCAATCTTAATAATCTCTTGCATTATATAGTCCCCTAGAGTTTAGAGTACACTATTATATACAGTATCCCCTTTGTATTTTTGCTATTATCCACACAATGCATGATTGTTGTAGAACTGTTGAAAACCACAGAGAAGCAAAAAGCACGTAACATTACAGGTAAGTCTAGCACCAAGATAAAATTGGGGTAGACATTTCACTGGTATCCCTTCCTCCCAAAGAGTGCACAATTTTTCCTATAGGACCCCCCTACCCTCCTTCCATCCCTCCCTACCCCCAATTCAATTCATGTGTGGATACGACTTATTCTACTTATTCTACTAGTCAAATAAAGGAGGTTTTGTCTCAGGCCTAATTAATAAAATACTAAAATTATTGGTTCAGGGAATGATATATGAGATAAGACAGGCCAGTGAATACTGGGACATTTGAGGCAGCAACTGAGGAAGATGTATTTGGGTTTCTGTTTGTTTGTTCATTTGGATTTTTTTTCTTCGTTAACCTGATAGGAAAGGGCATATGGGCATCTTGGCCACCACACACGATCCTGCCTGAGACTAAAGCTAACAACGAAAACAGAGGAAAGTAAAGCCAAACAGCTCATGGCAACATTTAAGCCTTTTTACTCCAGTTGTACCTAAATTGCTTTTGAAATTTTCAGTTCCTGTGAGTTCCTTTTTTCTTAAGCTTACCTGAATTTTGTTCATATTACGTAAAACTGAAAGAGCTGAATTAATACAATAGCAACAACTGTGAATACTTTGTTTATTTTTTCCTGGCTATATTTTGATGGACAGATAAATAAAATAGCTAACAAAGAGACAACAACATTGGGAATTATTTCATTTTTATACTTAAAATTATCCAGGATAGCATACAAGGCAAATACTGTATTATTAATTTTATTTTACAGATATGCAAAATCATGACTAAAGTAGCATGACTAAAGGGAACAAGGGACAAAGCTAGTAAGTCGGATTTTGGACTGAAACTCATGTCTTGTTAATATCATTTGTTTTTATACCATCTGACATTGTTATCTTTCAACCATCTCATCATCCTAACTACGTATTTCCTGAATATTAATAAGGATTACCTATAATGTGAGAGCAAAAGTGAAGGAAGAAATTATGAGTGTATAAAGAACATTATTGATCCTCAAAATTAGAAATCTAGGAAATAATGATATTGAAGAGAGAGCAAGGAGTTGCTAACATATGGATAAGGGTTTAAAAACATTCATTTCTTTATTCAACATGTATGTATTTTATGCCTTTTATGTTCCTGGCCTGTGTCAGAACACTGGGAATGTAATCACAATGAAATCTTAATTGGTCCCTGCTCTCGTGGAGTTACAAAGCAGATGGATGAAACAGACCACATCCAAGTAAACACACAAATGATATGAAAATCCCAACTCTGGTATGTCCTATGTACAGGAGATATTTTGGTGTTAAAAAGTTCATAACAAGGCAATTTGACATAATGAGGAAAGCTAAGGAAAGTCCTCAGGGGGAACAATATTTAAATTGGTGTATGAGCAGGCTTCAAGGGGAATGGAAACGTGTTCCAACGCAAAGGAAAATAACATGCAAAAACGCCGTGAAGGTGTGCGTTTCTACAAAAAAACATAGGCGCCTATGACAAGGTTGGTGAGTTGAGACTAGTTAGAACAAGTGTTGGCTTGACTAAAGGTATGGCTGACTTTGATCTTTTTCAAAGCTTAGACTTTCAAGATTGGTTGTTAGTTTTTAAAAACAGATTTATTCCCATTCTCTCCCAACATACAAGTTCAGAAACATTTTTTCCACACCAGTTAGCTTCCTGTGGTTTAAAAAAAAAAAAAATCCATAGAGAAGAGATCCTTTCAGCAGAATATAACTTAAGAGTTAACACGTTTTTTTTTTTTTTCCTGTCTAATATCTAGGCTAAATTTCTCTTGCTTCAATTTAAGCTATTTTAAGATAATACCTTTTCAGCCCCCAATTGTGATTTATACAAGGTTGCCTAGTTAAAATGGCAGAAATGACTAGTCATTTCTCAAAAAAAAATTTTTGCCAAACTAAATCCCAGTTTCTATATCCAACCATTATCTTGTCAATCCTTTAATCCTTTTCATTGACTCTACAGTTTTCCCACATCTCTGTTAAGCTGTAGAGCTCAAAGCACGTCACAGCGAACCGTAATAACAGCATACTTAAATGAAGCACAGTAGGTTAGATTCCTGTAGAGTTTTTCACATTATATCCCTAAAATATCCGTGTCTCAATTTTACAAATGTATCTAGCACAGCCATTTGAATAAAACTGTAAATTTTATTACAGATATGTAAAAAGCTGTCACAATACAACTAAAATTGACTCTGTAAACTCATGTATATTGCACAGTGTAGATTTGTCAAATTATTTTTTAAAATAGGAAGTAGTCTAAACATTACTTTTGAAAAGAGATTATAGATAAGGCAGCAACAAAGAGACATTTGTAATTAGATAGTGAAAACCATCTGTTATTACAGTAATTGTTGAATTTTCCTTTTCTTTGAATTAAGGTATATGTTTTACCATAAATTGCCTAGTATAACAGATTTATTGACTGCCTAGGAATTCACATTTGTTGTAAATTTATTTTCCCATTTTTCCCTTGCTCTTAAATCTTTTTCAAAATTAATTTTAGAGTTTAAATCTACCTTGGTTTTTACCTGTCATCGTTCGTTTATTCTTTGATAATGAAATGAATTAATAATTCTAAGCAATTATAAATGGAACCATCCTCCATCTATCATGAGCTAATTATACAGGAAAAATACTACTTTTGAATAAAGTGTCAAGAGATAAAGTAACATAAAAAGCAAACGATTGCTTCTCCATATTGTGCATAAATTAATATATTTGTTATAGTGATATAGACATGTAATAAAAATTAAAGAGTACCTATAAATGTGTAATGAGAAGCTATCATCCTCCCGTTTTTGATGTTTATATCATTTTATCTTTATTTTTAGAACTTTAAGTAATATTGTTAGAGCTCTATTTTTGCTTTGTCAACCTCAGCCAACATAGTGGTTTCCATTAAGCTAAGATGAAGTTAACATACCCTTTGCCCTTCTAGTGGTTTTCTCCCTCTACTTTTAACTTTCTACCTTTTGTCAAATATTCCTACATTTTCATATTTTCTAGGCTGTTAAAATTAACATTATATTCATAATTTTTGCCTGAGTTTTGTATAGATTTATTCATAATGTTGAAAACCAATAAACTGTATTGACATTATTATAAATGTATCAACTTCATTTAAGCCTATGCTAGATTGAGAACTCTCTACTTTATTGGTAAAGAGTTTATTGGTCCACTATTCATCCAAAATTATGATCTCTGAGTGCTCTGAGAAGAATATTTCTAAGTCAAATTGCATTGATTTTCTTATACTCCTTTGCTTCAAATTATTCCATGTCTTGGTTTGATTCCTATTTGAATTAGGATTTTCTCATATATAGTTTGGCTTTTCCTGGACTCTCTAATAGCCTTTCCTTTTTCTTCCTGATCAAAAAACAAAACAACAAAAAGCTCCATATGTATGTGTGTGTGTGTATCATATGTGTATATATATATACACCTCATGAAAGCTTTTCCCAAAAATATATAATTCTCAAAGTGCTATAAATCTGCTTCAATCTGAGATTAGAGCCACCGGTCAAAAAAGATTAACCCAGAACTTCTCTGCTCTCATAGGTTACATCCACACTTCTTTGGATCACATGAACTCTTGTTTCTCACATGAGCTCTGTTTTTTTGTTTTCTTCCTCATTTTCCTAGAGTATATCCGAAAAAGTCCAAAGAAAAGACACAAAAATGATAAATGTCAAAACTCTTGAACACTTCAAATGTCCCCAATTGATTGATGGTTTGGGAGGTATAGAATTCTAGATTGAATATATTTGCTCTAATAGTTCTGAGATATAATATTTACATCAATTTCTAATTAGTCAATTGATTTTTTAATTTTTGAAATCGTATTCTTAATTTATGAGTTATTTTAATGATCTATAATTCTTCATATTTCACAGCTTATACTTCATGTTTTATAAGTGCGCCAGTTTCCTTATTACTCTGGAAGATTAAAATTAATTTGGAGGTTTTTGTTTTGTTCTGTTTGGGACATATCTCTGTTTTTTAAGGGATCATTTTGAAAAAATATCTCTGTATCCTTCTTGGTCAGATTTTCTTCAAAATTGGGCTATTTTTTTCATTCTGTTAGATTTTTTTCTTAAGTCTGGTAATATTTAACTATTGTTTCTTATTTAATAATGAAGAGCTGGGGTGAATTTTAGGTAGTTGTTGTGGGTTTCTTTCACCTTTGAATACATTTGTCTTTTTTCTAACAGACATTTTCTCATGGTGGCAAACTGAACAAGGAGTTCTATGTTATCAATTACAAGGTTTTAATTTAGAGTGATCAAGCAAGAAAATGCTTCAGGTCATGCATGGTTTTATCAAATAACAAAGTTAAAACGTGTTTTATTCTAGGCCACCATTACCTGTACCAAATGCCTTAGTTCTCCCAAAAAGCTGTATCGGATTCCTTTATAGAAGACCCTATGGGTTGGAAAGGGCTGTTTATATTTGGCTGCTTATTTCCTGGTTAAACACAGATTGGTCCTGCTCTTTCCTTTGCAGACTAGGTTAATCCCTGAATTTCTATCTTTGTTCTCATTATTTCTCTCTTTTCTTTCTTCTAATTGCAGTATCTTTCTGGGATTCTGATTTGCAGGCTGAGTCTCACCTCTATTAGAGTCCTCTAGGGCCAGATTCACAGACTGAAATACATTGATTATGTAAACAATAGACTTTCTAGCTTCTAGAAATTTGTTAAGATCTCACTTGTATTAATTCTCTCTGTCATTTTGGGATGATTATTATTTGCACTTCAATGCTATGATCATAATGGGGCCTCTGAGGAAAGAGAGGTTAAAGTGTTCCAACCTCCAAAATTGAGATATAAGCTAATCTCATTTAAGTTAATATTGTTCAATGAATTTTCTTTCCTTTGGTAATGTAGTTGAATTTCTTTATTCTGGGTCATCCATTGTGATTTCTGGTAATGCGCCTTATAATATTGTTATTACACATTACTCTTGAGTGGTTATTGTTGCTAACCTTTTTATTTTTAAGTGTCACTTGACAGAAATAAAAGCACACAGTAAGCAAAAAACTTGAGTAAAATTGGTAAACCCTTATTATTTATAAATTAGTAGTTTCTTAGAATGTACTTGGGATTACCATTAACCATATGGGCATTAAAAAAGAGTTTTATTCTTTCCTGAGCAATTGTATACTGTCATGTTTTTATATATAATTTTAAAACAATTGAAATTCATTTGGCTAACGTACCACCATTGTACACAATGGCAAATAGGCAGAAAAATAATCTATCTGCAGCAGATGCCATTAGGGCCATTTCCCAATATTAATCCAGTGCTCACTGGCTCATCTTCCAACTTTGAGCACCTACGTTGCTTTGCCTGAAGTTTTCTGTGGCAAGATGAAACCTGCTTTGCAGATTGTACAACAGGTTTGAGGATTAACAACACCAGGTGCAGTCCTCAACCAATGACCAGCAGGTGGTAAAGTATAAATAACCCTGCTGTCTCCTACCTTATGTAGAATAACTGTGACAAATGGCTTCCAGAGCTTCTTAAGCTACTTATGCAGGTATCGCCTTGAAAATGAAGCACTGATAATGCCTTCTCTTCTCTGCTTACTTCCCCTCTCCCCTACCTGGGGTTACCTCCCAAATAATCTGCCTGACACAAATCCTTGTCTCAGGTTCTGCATCTGCAGTAACCCAAATTGAAACAACCTCTAACAGAGAGAATGACTTTAATTGGTGCATATCTTAAAACTATAAATGAAAGTAGTCTGGTTGGGCAAGTCTTACTTGAAGCAAAATACTTGCATGTTGAAATAATTTTTTAAAAATTCCATTTCATTCTACTTTTCACCTGAATGGTGAAATTTCTTTTACTTTTCCAAAAAGGATTATTGGAGATCAGAGGGAAAAGATAAAGAAAGCTGTACTACTTTTTGAAATTAAAAAGTTAACATATATTTGTAAAAACTAGTGAAGGGGTTCTGACTTCTGAGTTAAGGTGGAAGACTGCAAGTAAAACACAAAATTATCATTCTCTAATGCACAAAAGAAAATAAAAAAACAAAAAAATAAACAAAGCAAGGGAAAACCTAATAGAATAAGCATGAAAAACTTTTGAAAAGGGGGAAAAAAGAAAAAGCAAAACAGAAGATTCTTTCGCAGATAATAGTGGCAACAGGAGATAAACCGCATGATTTCTAACACCGATCTCATCTTGTAGGAGCTCTGCTAACGAGTTAACAAAATCCCTTGACCACTGTGTATTAATACTTCCCCAGAATCTAAAATGAGGCAAACTGAATGGGCATCCATTTTCTTTTTCCTGTTGTACAGAAAAGAAATGGGATCTGAAGATGAACCCAAGGAAAAAAACGAAGGCAATGACTCCATCAGCTCAAGTCTCCAGGGATACATAGTATGTTGAAGAAACTTCCAAGGCCAAGGGTAGTCCTCCCATGAAAGAAATATCTGCCCTTCATATAGACATAGCAAAACTTGGTTCTGGTCTTTTAGCAAAATCTCAAAATCAGGAAAATCTCGGCCGGGGCGCGGTGGCTCACGCCTGTAATCCTAGCACTCTGGGAGGCCGAGGCTGGCGGATTGTTTGAGCTCAGGAGTTCGAAACCAGCCTGAGCAAGAGCAAGGCCCCGTCTCTAGTAAAAATAGAAAGAAATTAATCGGACAACTAAAAATATATAGAAAAAATTAGCCAGGCATGGTGGCACATGCCTGTAGTCCCAGCTACTCGGGAGGCTGAGGCAGGAGGATTGCTTGAGCCCAGGAGTTTGAGGTTGCTGTGAGCTAGGCTGATGCCTCGGCACTCTAGCCCAGGCAACACAGTGAGACTCTGTCTCAAAAAAAAAAATAAATAAATAAATAAATAAAAAAGAAAATGCCTTTCCACACACACATAAACCCATGTCCAGATGGTTCCACTGCACAATTTTTCTAGGTATTTAAGGAAAAAATAGTATCAGTCTTAGATACTAAGTTAAATACTTAGATACAAGTTCAATATTCAAAAAACAAAAGCAGAACAAAATCCCTTCATTTTTTATGTACAGACAACAAATATGAAATTTAAAATGTTATTACCATTTGTAATACCATTGAAAATATCAGATTTGTAACAAAAAAATCTAAGAAAGATATACCATACTAATGATTGGCAAACAAT